>CM075810.1:62400256-62652288 GCA_037975025.1 Excoecaria agallocha | reverse complement strand
GGTGGTGGTGGAGGTGGAGGGGGTGTGATGATGGTAGCGAGAGTGTAGTAGTGGTGGCAAGGGTGGCGATGGTGTGGTGGCAGGGAGCGATGGTGGCTGCGACGGTGATTGTGGTAGTGATGGTGGTGGCGGTAGCAGAGGTGGTAGCAATGGTGATGGCTGTAGTGGTTATGGTGTCGACAATGGCATGGCAGTGGTGTCAGGTGATATGGTGGTGGCGATGGTGATATCGGCAGTGGTGGTGGTGTTATCGACTGCGACGGCCATGGCAAGGGTGGCGGCGGCGATAGTGATGGTGGTGGTGTCAGCAGTAGCGTGGCAGTGGTGGTGGCGGCAATATGGTGGTCGGGGCAATGGTGGTGGCGGTGGCAACAGTGTGGTGGTGGAGGCAGTGGTGGTGGCGATGGTGGTGGCGGCGACGATAATGGTGGCGACAGGGGTGGTGGTATTGGTGACGGAGACAGGGTGTGGTGGTGGTGGTGGTGGCAGCAACAATAATGGTGGTGGGATGGCATTTAGTATTAATACGATGTTTACCGTATTATATAAACCCAAGGGTTTGTGGTGTATTATTTTATACAGTGTATATGGGATAATGAGATATATATTGTATTATATTATCCCCACATTAATTTTTCAAAAATTCTTCCAAACATCGTACTTGTATTAGCTTGTACTATTTTATACTATCCCATGTGCAATACAGTGAACCAAACATGACCAAAGTGTCTTAGTTGTGTACAATGCAGGAATCACAAAACGCACCATTTTACTAAAGGGCACAGCTAAGATAAAGTATCTCTATCGTGACCAATGCATAGTTCGAGGATGATTCAATCTAGAAGAGTATGTCCGGCTGAGACTAAAGTGTCTTAGTCATGTGTTAATGCTACAATACTATTTTAACCAATTAGACACGATTGAGACAAAAGTGTCTCTACCATATCCCTCTCGAAGATCCTATAAAAGCTACAATCAATTTGGTTTTAAAGGAGGAGTTTTTTAGGTTTCTTTTTAGATAGTTTTCTATAGGGTTTTAAGCTCTGTAAGTAGGATGTAGTTCTTAATATTTTTAAGGTTTCATAATTAGTTCTATACTTGTAAAAGTTACATTTTTACATAGGATTTATACTTACAATACAACAAATACCATAGTTTAGTTTAAGTTACACAGATATAGTTTATGTTCGGTCAAGTTTTGACTTGGAAAAGAAGAGAGAAAGCAACTTTAACCTTAGATATATAGTCTATAATGGGTTTAAGAGTTTCTTCTTTCCTTTTCTTTGTTATTTTCATTATGTTTAATGAGTAGTTTTATAGTTGCTTGTAGATATTTGAATCCTCTAGACCATGTAAGAAAATGAACCTCTTTGCTTTAATATATATTTCAGATATTTCTTTTCCCTTGTTCTTATCTTGATATGGATGTTATTCAAGTATTTATGATGTTAATCTTATTCAAGTTGATGGATTTATGCTTGTTTAATAGTTGCATCATGTATGCTCTTTTTTTACTAATATGTTTTGTAGTTTTAATGGCAATTCTGGAATGGGGATTGTTAGATCTAGGGTTTATGTGTTGTAAAAGCAAAAAAAGAAAGGAAAATAAATAGTTATTGGGTTGGTTGGCTCCAGAATGGGAAACTAATCCGAATATAAGTCTTGGGACCCACGCTTATGCTAGCTATTCAGTTGGCTCTAGAATGGGAAATCGGATAGTCGAAGTAGTTGGCTTCAAAATGGAAAATTAAGGGTTTAGATGGGTTCTCCTCATCTAAGATATATAAATTTTTACTACAAAAACTAAGGAATTAATGATGGCAAATTTCATGGCTAATTGATGAATTTTCATCACTAATTCGCTATAGTGACTGAACAACTGATTGTCGTTATTCTTCTGTAGCTGGCATATTTAGCGACTAAAATAAAAAAATAATCACTAATGATAGCAACGAAAATTCCATCGCTACAGTGAAAACTTTCATCTCTAATTAACCCCTAAAATCAGTCACCCTTGGAATAAAAAATATTAGCAACCGGATTTTTTATTGCTAAGGTCTACCACCAGTCACCCAAATACATTCATTTTTTGTTTTAGCGACAAAATACTACTCACTATTCCATCGATAAAGATATTGCAGAATTAATTTTATCATTATTCCTACTTTTTTATTTTTATTATTTTTGTTATTATTATTATTATTATTAAACATCCATAATTTAATTTTATATAAATAAAAATTCTCAAATACTATTAATTAATAAAAATATATCGTAAAAGTACATTCAATTATCTAATACTTTAAAAGTACTTAGAAAAAAAATTTTAAATTATCTAATACTTTAAAAGTACTAAGAAAAAAAATTTATACAATATACTACTAACAAACCTTTATACAATATGCTATAAAAAAAATAGAACTTTATTTATCATTCCTCAAAAGCAACAACAAATGAAGACTTCCATTTAGACTTGAATCAGCTACAAGAGAAAAAAGCAACAAAATAATTTTAAATGTCTTTTAATCATGCATAAATTACACAATTCAACAATAAAAAAAAGCAATCAATCAATCCCACAAAACACAATTGAAAGATATGTAACTTCAATTTCAGTTTGGCTTGGCCTTTTCTTCTAATAACATCCTACCATAATCTACATAATAATCTACTTGGCAAATGGGATTAAATACACAAAATCCAGTAATATTTTATAATAAGCTACTAAAAAAGTAGATATCATATAGACATTTTTTTATTTTTTTTAAATACTATCTCTTTTTTATTTAGAAAAAATCAATACCATGCCATATAAAGTTTCAAAGAATTAGTGCGTTGTGTTTCAAATACACATTATCACTTTTAGCATAAAAATTAAGAAAATAATTATTAGACACTTTTAATTAAAAACTATTTACAAATTGACTAAATTATTTTATTAACTAACCTACATAAGTGCTACAAGTAAAAACAGCCTATATAATGGATTACCTTAGCTTTGGCCTAACCAAGAAAGGTTATTGATTTTTATTTTTTTAATAGGTAGTTAAATCATATGATAATAAAGGATGAAGCATAAAAGCAAAAGAAAAGAGAGAAGTTCTACTTGGTATTAACACATTGCCCATTGGTATTGGTTACGGTGGCTAAGGATAAAATGTCTTTACATTGTAATTTACTATAAATTAAAATCAATTAGCTTTGCATTGTAAATTTCGTGGATCATTGGTTACTAATTTTATGCTATAAAACAAATGAATGCAATTTGTGAGCATACTACTAAGATGGCTATAAATAAAGAGGACTAGAGCAAAATATAGCACAAGCATTCCATCTAGATGAGAGAAAATGCTAGCTCTCAAATTCAGAACATAACATAAATAGGCATTTTAGCTTAACTGATAGAACAAATACATGAGAAAGTAGTTAATTATCAATAACAATCAACAAATGGTAACATAAAAGCATCAGTAAAAGGAATAACATACTTGACCCGAAGCATTTTTCACAAATGTAGCTTCAGTTGAACAATCATCAAACTTCAAAACTTTACCACAATTGTCATAAGATCTAAATAGTACAACCATACAAACTGTAATTTAATAGAATTCCACTTAAAACAGAGTAAGGTAAGAAGAGAGAAGAACAAAGTTGCATAAAAAAAATTAACATCATAAAAATGCTTAGCAACTAAAAAGCTAAGAAAAACAAAGTTGCATAAAAGAAAGCAATTCTATTTGTATAAGATAGATGACAAAACTTATTAAAAGGACAAAAAAAACCCGATAATATAGATAGGCCCTATAAAACAGAACCAAAAGCAGCATTATTGCCCACATTGACATGGTGCTCATTATTCCAATGAGGACAAATGTAGAAAGGAGCTGGAACATATTTCAATAAATGATAATTCCAATTAACGGCTTTTATACGTCAGAATTTAAAACTATAAATCAACTAAATATTAAAACTCAAAATTGGATCTTAAATTAGCAAGACTTAACTAGCAAGTACGTTAATCTTAATAGCAACGAACACAAAATTCAAAGAAATAAAACAATTCTTAACCAACTTGCATAATTGATTTAATAAAATTTTACGAAGGCAATTTTGGTAGTCATGTACCTATTAGAATTATTTCTTGCATTATAGCACCCTTATTCCGTACATAGCTGTAAACACTATATCCTGTATCATTAAGCATGCTAACCAGGTTCTTATGCTCGAAACACTTTACTGCATACTTAAGAGTATCTTTAAGCAATACTATATTTATATTTATGAATCATTTGTACATCACATCTTTGTTAAAGTAAATAAGAATCTTGTAATCAAAATGCACTTAACAGTAGGCTATACTTTCAATCTTTCTTTTGTGTTGGCCATCCCGCTGCAGATATCATCCCAAAGAAAAATCCTTACTTGCAACCTATGCGGATAAAACACCCGTGCTAAGCTATAAAGCTTAGTGGGGAACAAAAACATGTGGACGACCCCTTTTAAAGGTCGTCAAGATGAAACCCTATATATACACATCTTAAAGCAAATAACCCAATCATTATAAACAATATTCACAATAATCTCCCATAATTATATTCTTTTTTGCTATACTTATAACCAATATCAATACCTATTGATATTTCCTTTGCTTATCAATTTATTACCTTTATCATTATTCATTCATTACTTTCAATCCTGTACATCAAGCTTACTTTCTGGATTTCTATATGTTACTCTTGACCAATTACTTTGAATTATTAGTTGTCAAACATTGATGACTATATTATTCATATATTAATATCAATTGCCAAACATTTTAATAATTATTCCATATTTCTATCACTTATTTACAAATATTTATATATACTTCATCTATACTTTATGAGTTCCCACATTTTGATTTTAGTGATCACTTTGATATACTTAACTATCTTAGAAACATGGTACTGTATTCAAATAAATTCTATTCCTTATACATATATATAATATATTCCAAGTATAAGATGCATTCTCATTCATTTGAATACTTACTATTTTTATTAAACTATTATACCTTTACCTTGTATATTTTTCAACTTTTAAAGCATTTCGATATTACCATTGCTTCATCAATAATCACACTCAGCACACTTTATATATATATATACATTTATTTAACATGTAATCAATGGATTAGAAAATCTTGACAAATCTAATAACCTCACGTAGTAAACAATAAAAGCATTTGAAAAGCTTAACAGTTAACTTAGCATGCTTGTATTGTATACTGACTGAGAATTCTTCATGCATTTAACTCATTTAAGCAATTTCGAACATTTGAAACCAACTATAAATAGCATACATATCATGTGTGACTTGGTAACCTCTATTTATTTAAACTTATGAAACAATACAAGTAAATCATGTCAAACATGTAATCAAGCAATATCCTTAACTCTTATATGATGCTTGCTTTATACTTTATACTTTAATGTCTATACTGTACTTATAATTTAGCATGCCTAAGTTCGAAAGGTGGATAACGGGATCAGTGGATACTCGAGGGTATCAAAACGGTGGATATCCAAAGATATCAAAATTATAGACCCAAACGGGGTCGACTGTACGGTGGATTGGTCAAATAGACCCAAACGAGGTCAGCTAACAACCCAAATGGGGTTGTGCATGATCCAATAGGATCAACTGTACTTTAGAACTAAAAAGGTCAACAGTGGTAGCTGCAATATCCCTATAGGCGCCTATCTATCCATAATTGAACTCTAATTGCAGGAGATACTTTATTGAATTCTATTTTTATATATCATGCTTGCACTTGATTAAATCAATAGGCACACGTATAACCAAAGTACAAATATATTATTACTATAGCATAACGATGTATACAAATTTCATATAATATTTCACATAATTTTTTATCATGTTATCAGTAGGCATCATATTTAGCTTGAACATACCCTAACAATCAGGTAATATATCATACCTACTCAAGTGTTCAACATAAGTCATGCCTTGTTCTTAGAACTTTCCAATACAGCACAACTTAGGTATGTGATCATGTAAAAAGATCCAAAATCCCTAGTTTATATAAATACATGTAACCAATTTGCCATTTAACATTTCAACATTTTGACAATTGTGCATATATCATCATAATAGATACTTTAACATGTGATCCATAAGACATTACATGTGAACATGATCATACTATTTTATTTCTTATTTCAAAGTGTAGGTTCATGTTAAAATATACACTTACTCATCATAGGATTACATACACAAAATTTATCTTGCACATAACAATCATGTATAAAAGTTTTGTCACATAGATATATGTATTAGATATCTTTATCAATAATCTTTACCTATATACATGTATGAATATATATATATAGATAACCCTGTATTAATAGTCATATCGCATGCCATATCCAATTCATTGTGTATTTACATAGACACAAATTTAACTTAACTACATAAAAGGCACAATGTAAGATACATTAAAATTCTGCACAGGGTAGCATTTTGGACCCAACTTTTGAGCCACTTATTATTTTGAAAAAGTCATTTTTAGGCTACAGTGTCTAGTTTTATTCTCCTATATGTCTAGTTTCCAAATCATCAAAATTCACCTTAATATCTTGTCTATAGCTCGAGATATTTGTGAAAAACTATAAGTTGTTCATAGAACCAAAACAGTGTTTGTTACCACTTATAAAGATTTTTAGAATAAAATGATGAAGGAATTAGACCAACATTTCTTCATCAAAGTTATAATTCCATGACTCTAGTTTTACCATAATTTTACTTTGTAGCATTTTAACAATTCTACCAAGAGTTATGCCCAATTTACTAACGTTTGTTCCCTAACAGTACATCCAATCCCTATGAATTTCAAGTCAACATTTGACATACATTTTTAATTCATACTTCCTTCATATGAAATGTATATTTCAGAGTCTATTTTTTATATAAATAAACTTCATAGAATTCTGACCAATATACACAAAGATACATCATTTTTACTTCACCCTATTCAAGAACCGAAATTAACAACTTACAGAAAATTCAGTTAATTATTTGGATGTCTTAAAGGCAATTTAAATGCTAGGTTCCTTCTACAATTTTGTAGGAATATATGTTATTTAACCTTAGAAATTAGAATGACCTCAATTTAAGTTTTCTAACTCAAATTATGCTGAAATTACTGCCATTAGTTCATAATGCTTTATGTATTCTCTTTTAGGGATACTATTAATTCAAAATGCACATTTGTTCACTTTACTATGCATAAACTTCATGTATAATTATAAGTATGCATGTTTATTATACTTGTACACTTCATCACTAAGCTTGTGAAATAGGTTCATAAGAGCTATTCCCATACATGTCACTCATATGTCAAGATTTGATCTCATTCATGCATGATAATTCTTTATTCATGTCTATACTTTCCCATATACTTATGTTATCTCAAATAAGAAATACATATGCTTATATTATGTTGATCATACACATATTTTCTCTTAAATAAATAAATATCGTTGACATACCTGATATTGTCATTCTCATAAACATGCTTCATCATTTAATCATACCTATTGCTTTACAATATGATATCATCACATACTCCATGTACTTATCTCTCTCTTATGTTCGTTTATATAAAAAAAAGATGCTATAAAACATTCAAAAAGGTCTAAATAAGCTTTACTATCATTTTGAGATATTTTAGTAAATTTTATGTGAAACAAGGGTGCCATGACAAACATTCTATACAGTGGCAGATTTCAAATTACATTTTGTTACCAATATTAAAAATATAAAACATCATTTTTAGGCCAAGTTCTCTCAATAAAACTTATTCCCCTGTGTTTTTATTTTCCATAACATTTAAAATCATCTTAATATCATCTCTCTAACTCAAGTTATTGGCAAATCACCAAGGACTACTTCATTAATCCGCCAACTGAAAAAAAGATACTATTTTGGGAATTTTTTAGGACCTTAGAGGAAAATTTTCGTTATGGCTATTTCTATAACATTTGTAGGCACAGATATGCCGGTTCTAACCCAACTAGAATCATCAAATTTAGAGTACAGAAACTCAACTTATGATCAAAATAGTCACTGAAGGTCAATCCAAATTCTGGACAGCCTTTTCACATTAATGCCTAAAATCTTAATTCCTTTACATGAAACTTCATTTGATGATCTACATATGCATGACCTACCATTCTCAATATCTACCTCATCACTATAAATACATGCAAGATCAAAATAATTTTCATGCCTTATAATTGAAAGATATCACATATATGCAAATTATTTTCAAAGTTCAAATCCCATACCTCTATTAAAATCTACTCTTCTTACTTGATCAAAATGCCTTTGCTCCTTCCTTGTCCAATTTCTTAGCAATTCACAAGACCTTAGTTAACAAAATCTTAACACAAGTGGTTTATTCGAAGATGAAGAAGAAAATGGCAAAAATCTGCCCTCTCCTCATGTGAAGACCCCTTTTTATTTAGACAATAGTAGGCAAATATCCCACTAAGTTCTTGCATGCCAAACTCTCTTAACTAGTTACCCCACCATAAACTATTTTACACATTGACCTAGCATACTTCTTTAATTTCAACATTTACCCCAAAACTTATTTTCAATTCCATTAATTCATCCCAAACTCAAATTAAATAGTAAAATTACCATTTACCGCATGTAGGAAATTTACTTCAATTTCCTATTACCATAATATAAAGCTTAGTTCAATCTTAATTGCATACTTATATATATCACAACGTAATTTGATTTTGTCACCTTCAATCTCATAAAATTATAAATTCATAAAGTCTTACTTATCAATAATTCATCTAATTAAGAATAATTAGATATTGATACCTTGACGATGCCCTTGAATTCTATTAGGGCCTAATTTGGGTCCTTAAATGCATTTTATCCCATTTTCATCCATCATTGTGCTCATCAGAGTTTCATCAAAACTTAATTGGAGCTTCACCGAAACTTGACTGGACACACCTGAATATAGCTAATGTCGAGAGGAATCCAACGATAGTGGTCACATGCCTAGAGGAGCCATGATTTGGCCGAGATCTACACCAAAGCGACTTAACATACCCATTTTTGATATATACATTATCGATGAGTGAGGGGAGGTGGAAGGAACTGGAAGGTTCATCTCACTGTTGGGGGTTTTATCAATGCTACTAGTGTTGCCAGCTGCCATTTCAAATCATCAAAGAAAAGGAAAATGACCAAAAGAGAGAGAATAGCTGGAAAAGGAGGAGAAGAAGATGCAAGATGCCAATAATGGGGAAGCGATGATAAGGTGGTAATGATCGACGGTGAAGGAATTATGGTAGCATGCCAACGATGGCATCATTGATCAGCCCACCCCTCTACTCCTTTCCCGATTTCCCTAAATCCCTTCTCTCCTTTTTTTCTTTTTTTCTCTTTTCTTTTTTACTAATATTTCTTTTTTGTTTTATAGCATATTTAGGGGTGTTCTACTCTTCTTGGTAAAGCCTTCACCATACACTACTGTCCCAGTCTACTTTTTCTTGTCCTTTTTTAATATTTTAGAAACTTAAGGGCTTTTTTATTCTTCCCACTGAAACATTTGATCTTTTCCATTCTTGCTCTTTTAATATTAATAATAAATCATTATTATGTTGTCTTCTATTATATGTTTAAGTTTTCAACAACAATAATTACACTTTTTTTCTTTTTCTTTTTAACCTCTTTTTTCTTAAAATTGAAAGTTAGATCAAAATTTGATAAGTTCAAGTTTTCAACTACAATAATTGTATTCAATTAAAAATTTGATATTTTTTTAAAATTATAAACTTTTATGGATTTTGATAGACTTTCTAAAATTATGCATGACATGGTTAGCAGGATCAAAAGGGAAAATGCAGACAAAGTTACAAGAATGAATGAGTAGAGACCCAATGGATACAAAGGCCATAATATGTCAATAAAAAATAGAGGAGAACTACCTCTTACACATGATGCTGGAAATCAAGTTCCTTTCGCCGATAGGGTTGTCGTCGACTCTTGACGGCTACACTAGATAAGGGGGATTTGGGAGATTTTGGGGATTAGGTTTAGGTTTATTATTTCTAAAAAAATACAAATTCTTGAAATGGTTTTCCCCAAATAAAATTTACACATTAAATATTTTTTAAAATAGCAACTACATTTTCTATCGCTAAAATTTTAGCAAAAAAAGTGCCAAAAAATCCTGCCAAACATTGTGACTGAATATTCCATTGCTAATGTATCACAACAATTACCATCAGATTAAGGACTATAATACCATCGCTATATGACAACACATCAACAAAATAAAGTGAAAAATTACCAAAAAACATTCCATCACAAATTTAATCGCAAAAAAAAGGCGCTAATGTTGCCACCATAATTTAGCGACTGGATTCTATCTATCCGTCACTATTTAGTCACTAAAAAGACTTCATTTGGTTGAAAAACTATTTTTCACGACTAATTATTTATTTGGTCACTATTCTGTTGCAAAATAGATATTGTTCTTCATCCGTCGCTAATTTTAGTCGCCAATTTCCTATTTTTTTGTAGTGTTTATGTTAAAAAGAATCTTGTATGGGGAAAAGGGAGGATTTGATTTCTAAGCAGCATTTTTAGTCATTATTATTTATCTATTTTATTTTTTTTGTTATTATTGCTTTGTTACATTCATACTTTATGTTTAAGATACTTTTATGTTAATTGTTAAATACAACATACACAAATAAGCAATTAGAACATTCTTTGACACATAACTCCAATCAATCAAGTATTTTTACACAAATTCGTTCCCCTAGGGTTCGATATCTCTATATCCTAAAAATATCCCACTTTATAACTTGTAAATTCAGTGCACTTGTCAAGAAGAGCCAACACTTTATATCCATCACAACAAAATCCACCAGGAAAATAAAATTTCCAACTTTAACTAAAAGATCCTTAGTTATGCCTTTAGGTCTCTTCATAGACCTATATGCCACTTATAGTGGCATTTGAGTTTTCTTAATATCTCCTAAATTCAATTTTCTACAAATAGAATAAGGCATCAAGTTTATACTAGCACCTAAATCATACAAAGCATGACCAACAAAATTTTCTCCTAGCTCACATATGGTAAAGTAAAGCTACATGGATCTTCTAGTTTTTTAGAAAATTTATTCATCAAGATTGCACTACAATTTTTAAAAAATTGCACTATACCCATACCCTCTAACTTTTTCTTATTTGAACAAAGCTTTTTCATAAATTTTATATATTTTGGCATGTGTAATAAAGCTTTAATGAAAGGTAAATTTACATACAATTTTTCAAACATGTCAAGAATTGTTCATTCTACTTATCATTTCTAGCTAGAGAAGGGTAAGGTAACTTAGATTCATCAATATTAGTCACACTAAATTTTTCCACATGTTTACCTTTGTGAACTACTTCCAGCACAACACTAACAATATTAGATTCAAAAATACTTACCTTCATTGTTGATTCCACCACTTTTTAAGAAAGTTTACCTTTTTTAACTTTTTTTACCTCCTTTCCACTCTTTAAAGTGATAGCTTTTTCCTTCTTCTTTGGATTGCAGTCCACATTAGATGGAAATGTACCATGGGTTATGTTAGAGAATGAATTAGCAAGTTATCCAACTTGATTCTCTAAGTTTCTAATTGATGCATCTTGATTCTTCATTCACACATCTTGAGATTTCTATCAAGCATCTTAACTTTCAATAAATGTGGATTGGGTGGCCATGAAGTTGGAAAATATCTCCTCTAGACTAGGTTTTCTCTCTTATAGAGTTTGGAGCCTTGGCTAAAAACCAGGTGGTTGGTATGGTAAAGGTTGGTTCTAGTGTGGAGCTTGGTAGGTTAATGAAAAGTGTGTTAGGGCTGGTGCTTGATAAGCTTAGTGGTTATTGGTATGGTAGGCTATATTTTGGTTGAAGGAAGATCTAGGTTGAGTGTTAGAAGTAAATGCATGATTCTAGTCTCTCCAAGAGAAGTTGGGATGGTTCCTCCAACTAGCATTGTAGCTATTTTTATATGGATTTACAGTATTAAAATCTTCAATCACTTGACTTCCAGCATCCCTAACTTTGTTTTTTAGCATGACATGTCTGCCTTCATAAATATCACATCCTTAAAAAAAGGATGATACATTATGCACCTTTAGTACGCTCAATTCTTTTTTCGATAGTTTTATTTAAACCTTCATAATTGCCACCTCATCCACACTCTGCACTCCCTACTTTTTCTGCATAGTTTTTGTATTAGACCATTGAGCTTTGTTAGTAAGTATCTCATCTAAAAGCAGAAAACTTCCTTTGGTATCTTTTTTATGTAACTTCTACCCAAGGCTGCATCTAGGAGAGATCATGTTGATTGATTGACACCCATATAAAAGTAGACATCAACTGATGCATAGCGATTTCATAGTGAGGGTAACTCTTCAGAAGTCTCATAATCCTCTCCTAAACCTCATGAAATTGTTTATAATATAGCTTTTGAAAGTTATATATGTTATTTCTAATTATAGCCATCTTAGTTGATGGGAAGAACCTCACAAAAAAAATTTCTTACGTCTGCTCCCAGGATCTTATAGATTGGCTTAGCAACATTTGTAACTAGTCATATGCCTTACTGATGAGTGTAAATAGGAATAAATTTAGTTGGATAGCATCTATAGACACATTTATAATTTGAACTATATCAAATATTTAGGAAAATATCCAAATGCTGAGCTCAATCCTTAATTTTTGATCCCCAAGAATTGATTCTTTTATACCATTATGACGGTAGCTAGTTTCAGTTTAGAATGATTATTTTCAGGAGGCATGATAGTCCTATGCTCCTCGTTCCACCTAGGAGTGGCATAGTCTCTAATAGTCTTTGGTCTCATCCTATTCCCTTATACATGATTTGGGTTATGCTGTATCTAATTTTGAATGACTTGCCCTCCTAATAGTGATAGTTAATCATTAAGAGGTGGGTCATCTCATAGAATATCCCGCGAATTCATATTTTTTGTTTGTTATCATCTTCATCTACATAATATCTTTTCAATCTCAGAGTCAATAGGTATAATTGGGTTTTCTCTTACTATGCACTATTGACACCTGAAAAGAATTAAAGAATAAATAAATAAACAAATAAATAAATAAAAGAATAAAGAAGAAGAAGATTAGCATACAAAATTCACTACAAAATCTAAAATAAATGTTAATCCCCAGCAACGATGCCAAAAACTTGATAGTGTCTAGCAAGTGTACTAAATTGGCTAGCAATATAGAAAAAAAATATTAAAATCCTTTAATATCATACCCAAAAGATTGTATATTTTAGATTTTGGAATAAATAATGTGTGAAATAATTTCCCAAGTTTTTGAAGGTAATTATAGGTTAAACTAGAATAATTTAAACAATTGAATAAATGAAATACTAAGACTGAACTAAAATTAATTAAATACAAAGCAAAATTAAAGTGATAATAAAAATTTATGACTAAAACACTTCTGCTAAGTGACTATCCACCTCATCTCTTACTGACAATGACTCGATTCTAAAATAATGTAAGTTGTTATGAAAAACAAATTTAAGATAGATATATTATTCAGAATATCACTCTAGAATATTAGATCCCCTGATTAAGAACAATCAAATAACTAGCATACAAATATGGTTTTTAAACTCCTAAACTTTTGTTAAATCCTCTTTCGAAATGCTTAACTTCTGCTTATTCTTAATTCAATTTCTTAAGTCTAACATGATTAATAAAATCCTATCTTAATTTTTAGAACACAACAATCAATGAACATAAGTGAAGTAGATTAAGAACATGCATATCATCGATTACAATGTAAATTAAAATTTAACAATCTATTTGATACATTGAATATAAATCAAATCGTAATAAAAGATAAATTTAAGCATAGAAATTAAGAAAAAATAAACTTATGTTGAAATTAAGATTAAATATGAGTCAATATAATAAAAGGAGGAAGGTTCAAGTTTTCCTCAGAAAAAGTAGAGGACTACTCACTATTCATGATCGAAATGAATGAAATAATTAAACACTATACTCATAAAAGCTTTAGACTTGATCTTGGTGTCTTCAAGAATAGTAGAGAAAACAAGCTTGAAACCTTAAAAGAATAAAGCTCCTACTTATGAATTGAAGTTCAAAAGAATAAAGATATGTCTATTCTAAGATGATCACTACCTAAATTAGGAGCATCTAACATAAAGACAATTAAAAATCTAATTTTCTAGAAGTCCAGCTACTACCAAACTTTTAAACTTATGGAAAAATGTCTTAAATCATGTTTACTATAAAAAGAAGCTGGTGGGGATGCCTTTGTGGTCCTACTGAGTTGATTTTAAATTGACTAAAAGCTTGAGTGACCTAATGGGAATCTCCCTTGTTCCTATTGAATTCTTTACTTCTATACAGAATTCATTAAGGGACTCAGCAAGAATGCTTTTATCCCTACTGGGTTTTGGCTACTGGAAAACATCAAGAAAAGCCTTGAGTAACCTGATGCGGATCTTGTTTGGTCCTACTAGGTTGATTAAACTTCTTTCAATAGAGAAACCTACAAAACAAATAAAATCAAACTCAATCACTCAAAACACTAAAACTTTAATCATAAAATCAAACAAATTAACAATAATAATACTATAAAACAAACCTAAAACTACCTAAAAACATAGTTGTAATTCAAAACTATCATTAGCCCCTTTAAGCCTTATTTAACATGCTTGATACATGCTACGATTAATTTTTGTTGTACACACATCATAGTACCTCATAGCTTAAAATATTTTATCTCCTATTTCTAAAAATTGGTCACTCTAGGGATGGGATTGATTATCATTTAAAAGGTATATAATGGGTGTAACATGAACTTAGGAGTCTAAAAATGGGGATGTTGTCAAGCTTTTTTAGGATGTAGCACTGTTTTGAAATGGAATTGTTAAGTGCCTCATGTTATTATTTCATGGAAAAGGCTAGCTATTAAACTAAAAAAATATAATTTTGCAATTCAATAAGCTAGTAGTATATAGTAAACTCTAAGTGTGGGGTACTTTCAACATAAAGGGAAGGGCTTAAAACTCTCTAAAAGATTAAGTATGTAAAAGTAAAAGAAAATCATAAAGCCTTCCTCTTTTAAGCTTCATGGAATTATTTTTGCTACTTTTCGAGCAATCAAGTTATGATAATTTTGGTGAATTATTATGCGTAAAGTCTTATTACTAGGTAAATTTTGGTGTATTGAAGTAGAGGGTGACTACTCTTATCTTATTTATCCTTAACCTTTTTTTATTGGCCTTTACCTTAACCAAATGTTACAACCAATGTAAATACCTAATGATCTCTCCTTATTTTAAGTTATATAGTAGAGATAACCTTAGTAGTTTCGATGTTAAATGAGAGGCCTACGGCATCTCTTAAGTTTCAAGTGCGAAATCACATGTGCATTTTGATGTAAATTAATTCTTATGCTTGGTTACTAGATTATATTAGAGTGCTAGTTTTGAAAATGATTAACATGTTACGATATTTTACACGCATGAAAACTTTTAAGTATTCTCATGTTTGAATCATTCTTAGTTAAGGTATTATCAAGTGCTACTGTTAATTATTGATCTTAAGTCTTGAATTGCATGATTCTACATTAGAGTTTAGAAATTTCGAAAATGTGATTTATTTAAGTTTGCTTGAGGATGAGCAAGAGCTAAGTATAAGGTAGTTGATATATGCAAATTATACTAATGTTTATGTATGTTTTAAGTGTCTTTTTGTGTTTAATTAATGTCTATTTTATATGTTTTATGTTTAAAATGTGTGTGCTTTGAAATGATGGAGTTTTGAGTTAATTTGTGTTAGATATTACATATTTGAAGATTAACTCAGCTGATTTGGAATATGTCTCAGTTGGATTATGTGAGGAATTATCATTCATTCTAGTAGCTACTAACGCAATTGGGATGATAGGTGTCTGGGTTGGGTCACTTATAAAACATGAAGGCAGAATCTACTGACTCGACTGAGATAAAAAAGTGTCTATGATGAGTTAATTCACAATATTTGATGAAATAAGAAGACTTTCAGCAAAAAAAGGATTCCTAAAGGCAACTGGACTACATGCTCTTTAGTTCTTTTACTGGACTTCATGCTCTTTAGTTCTTTTAGTGGTTTGTCATCAAATATCATTCACTAGTTTATTTTTCTGTATGTTAGAACTTAGGACAGTAGAGTAGCTTTAGATATCTACACTTAGGGTAAATTCAAGCTTCTTTCTTCTATTTTTCAAGATATAAAGATCAAGTTAGAGTTTAATCCATGAGTAAAGTGTCTGGTTTTTCATTCATTTATTCAATTTTAATAATGAACAGTTAGTAATTTTCTCCTTTTGTTGAGGGATTCTTGAATTCTCATTTTGCTACTATGATGACTCTTTATTGAGCTTGAATTCAACAAAAGTTTTGTCATTTCACCATTCCTTTGATCATCTATATTGTTGGTTATATTTTGATTCAAGTTTGATGTATCGAATAAATGATTGAATTGTGAATCTGAATATTGATCATTAGTATGCAAGCCCTTTTCTAATATATATGTGTTTAATATGTCCTTATGTTATGAGAATTGAGATAGGATATTATGATCATAAGTGCTATTAGGTTAAAGAATTTGAATTAAGAATAGATTAAGGTTAGATTTTCCAAAAGGAGATCTAATTAAGATCTAGGAATTTAAAATTAAGATTTACACTATATATTAGATATTTTTAATCAGGGAGTCTAATTTTCTAGAATGGTATTATGAATAAGAGACCTAAATTTAGTTTAATTTTTCATAATGAATTTGTATTACTTTGAATAAAGTCAATTTCAGGAGGAAGCCAAGAGGATAGTTCTCTTAGAAAAAGGTTTTCAGTAATTAATTTTTACCATCAATTTAGTTAATATTTGTTTTAATTAAATTTAAACTTTACTTTCTATTTCCAATGTACTTAGTTGTTTAATCAATTTAGTTTAATTAATAATCACAATCAAAACTTGGGAATTCTTTCACATAAATTTTACTTTAACAATATAAAATTCTTAATCCCTTGAGTATGATATTTGAGCATTTTAATTCTATATTCCTATATTACTAACCAATCTAGTACACTTGCTAGACACTGGTTAGTTATAGAGACCTATGATGCCGACTTGTGACAACTTCTTTAGTTTAACTTGCACATGGTTTTAAAATAGCAAACATGGTTTTTAAGCAAAATGGTATTTTAGAATTTATTCCCCTATGTCTCTAGTTTTCATATCATAAAAATTAGGCCATTTAAATTTCTATATTAAGAGATATGTCCAAACTAATATAAACTGCTTTGAATTACAAGGCAACAATTATCACTTTGCTTTGAACTAAATTTTGACAACCTTAGAAGCAAAATCAGGTTCTTCCATCTTTATATGAATTTTAGGTCTACGAGTCTAGTTACTCTCAAATTTGAATCACCTCAATTAGAGCTCTAAAACTCAAGATATCATTAAAAAAATATCTTCAAGTCCTATAGATCATACACCAGAATATGCATATTTTAACTTCAAACACATATAAGCATATCACATAAACATTCAAGAACAACTTGTAGCAACTAAATTCAACATACAAAATAAGAAAATAACACTCTCATACCTTAAAATGCTTAAAACTTCTCTTCAATCCTAAATTGCTTCCTTCTTCTTCCTTTTCCTCAATCCTCCCTTTAGGACTCATGAATTTGAACTTACAAACATTCATCCTTCATACATATTTTAGCTTGTAAATTAAAGACATCAAGGAGAAGAAGAAGAAGAAAAAGAAGAAGAAGAAGAAGAAAAAGAGAACTTACTGTAACACTCTTATACCATAAATATCACAATGTAATTTAATCAATATTCCAGGATAATATGCATATAAAATCCAATTCTACCTATACATGCCACACATAAAACACAAAATTATCCCTTTGATGCATGACTCCATTTATGTTAAATGCATGTCCCTTCGAATTCTTACCTATAAGCTTTAAGTACCTACGCACAGTAAATAGCTATGCACTAAGTATAAAATGCCTACGTACTAAGCATAAAATGCCTAGTATTGGATACCCAACTAACAAATTTCACATTCATGCATATGCAAACTTAAAATTTTCGTTTTTACCCAAAAGTTTAACTAACATCCTATTACTTATCCATTTGTTACTAACACATACATGTCATCACTTAAATACTTTTTAGTCTTTACATAATCATTCTAATGTCATATGTATTTCCAATTACTTGTTTCTAAATTTAATGTTTGGACTATAATTTATCTCATGCCTTTTCTATCTTGATTTTCATTTCATTACTTCATTTCCTTACTTACACTATAAGAAAAGTCTCAAATACCAATGAAAAATTACCGACGAAAAATTTTTCTTTGGCAATTACTGACGAAAAAATCTTTTTCGTAGGAAAAATTATTCGAAAATATGTATATTATGACGGAATAATAAATTCTTCGTAAATAATCGAAGGAAATTTTGCTGCCCAAATTTACCGATAAAAATTGACGACAGATTTGTAAAAATTCATCGTAAATTTTGCACCAATATTTTGCGGCTAAAATTTCACACAAAATTTACCGACGAAATTCTTTTTCATATGTAAATTATCAATGGAATCCTCCTTTCGTAGGAAAATTATTGACGGAATCGTATTTTCGTAGGAAAATTCCCTACGAAATTATGGTTTCATAGGTAAATTACAAACGAAAAATTATTTCGTCAGTAATTTACCTACGAAATTATTCATCTGTAGGGAAATTACTTGCGGAGCTACAATTCAGTGGGTAATTTGCCTACGAAAATACGATTTCGTAGGTGAATTCCCTACGAAATTATGTTTCCGTAGGTAAATTACCGATGGAATATTTATTTTGTCTGTACTTTTCCTACGAAAACATAATTTCGTAGGGAATTTCCCTACAAAAATTTCATTCCGTAGGGAAATTGAAAAAAATAAAAATCCATTTTTATTCTCTGACTTTAATTTAAAATAATGAAATTATAAATTTTAGTTTAAGTCAATTAATTAATTAAACTATAATTTAATCTAAATTAAATTCATGTAAATTTTTATTTAGTGGCTATATTAATAAATAAAATTTTATCTAAATAATTTAACCTATAAATATGTAATTATTATGAAATTTTCTTTTTTTTCTAGAAATAAGTATATAAAGTCGATTGAAATTTTTTTTCTTATACACTTTGGTAATCAAATGATTGAATAGTTATCTAAGTGAAAAGTTTAAAGATTAAAAATAATAAAAAAATGACACATATAATAAAATAATTAAAAAAAGAAATAAGATAGGATAAGAACTAGGGCTGAGCTTAAATATCTAAAAAACCAAAAAATTGATTCAATTTTTTAAGTTAACCGGATGGAAAAAATGGTTAAGGTTTATAAAGTTTGGGATTTTTGGTTTTTGATTCGATTTCAGTCCATTGTTTGAAAAAATTTGCGATTTCGGTTACCCGACTGGTTTTTATATATATATAACAAAAGACTTTAACCCTAATATAGTTTAGTGATAAAAGTATGATTCATTCTATTAATTTTAATAGTTAAGGGATTCCTTGGCTGATATTCCGATGGCTACAATAAATGTACGAAAATGGCTTTTAAATACAAAATATATATATTATTGAATGTTATATATTGAATGTTATAATTTTAAAAGTTATAATTTTAAAATATAAAAAATATATATTTTAATAACAATTTAATAAAAAATCAAATATCTTATTATAGTTTATAGTTGTATTATATACTAAATTCTCTATACTAATATTATATAGTAATATATTTAATTACTATTTATATTAAATTCTATAGTCTATAATAATAAGTAATACTAAATATAATTAAGTATATAATAAAATATACTAAGGTTTTTCTTATATATTATTTATTAATTTTTATTTTATTTTACATATATATATATAGAAAACAAAGAACTTTAACCTAATGTTGTTCTGCCTCTTCCTTTACACAGCAACCTGCTGCCCCTAGGGATGTGCAGAACAGAATCGAAATCGAAAATCGAACCAAACCGAATGGAATTTGGTCTGTTTGGTTCAGTTAGTTGGTTTTTGGTTCATTCGGTTCTGAACCAAAATTTAAAATCGGTTTAATCGGTTCGGTTCCGGTTTTTAAAATTAAAAAATCGAAGGAACCGAACCGATTGAAGTTTTAAATATATATATTTTATAGTATTATAATATCAAATTAAACACTCTAGCTTAGTGGTGGCATTAAACTTTATCAAGACATAATGGTCTTGAGTTCAAATCTTAGTAGCCACATATTTTTTATTTCTCAATTTTGTTACTTTAATTTTTTTTTACAAGTGAATTAAAATTAAAATTTAGATGTGAAGTAAAATATAAATTTAAATCCTTAATTTATTAAATTGAGTAGTAGAGTATTAGTATTCTCAATTTTTATACTTTAATTTTTTTTACAAGTGAATTAAAATTAAAATTTAGAAGTGAATTAAAATATAAATTTAAATCCTTAATTTATTAAATTGATTAGTAGAGTAATAGTTTTAGAAGTGAATTAAAATATAAATTTAATTCCTTAATTTATTAAATTGAGTAGTAGAGTATTAGTATTCTCAATTTTTGTACTTTGATTTTTTTTACAAGTGAGTGAATTAAAATATGAATTTAAATCATTAATTTATTAAACTGAGTAGTAGAGTATTAGTGTTCTCAATTTTTGTACTTTAATTTTTTTTACAAGTGAATTAAAATTAAAATTTTGAATTAAAATATAAATTTAAATTCTTAATTTATTAAATTGATTAGTAGAGTATTAGTTTTAGAAGTGACTTAAAATATAAATTTAAATCCTTAATTTATTAAATTGAGTAGTAGAGTATTAGTGTTCTCAATTTTAATTAAAATGTGAATTCAAATGAAATTCAAATTCAAAAAAATTAATTAATTCAATTAAATTTGGCAATTAAAATTGATTAAAATCCAATTTAATTTCAATTTGAATAATATTCAATTAAAATTAAATTAATAGATTAAATCCAATTTAAATTAAGTTTACAAATTCAATTTTAATTAAAAATAAGATTGAATTTGAGTTCAATTTGAAAAATAATATATTTGTTTGGAGCAAAAGGGCATTTAATTTTGGCCAAATTGGATAGAGTGTATTAGCTCTAGTGAAACTGTATACGATCTATCAGCAGCAGATGTTGTTGACAGTGGATAATTAAGGCATTCGTAATTAAAAAAAGAAGATCTCTTCATTATTGTTGTGTATTTTTTTTATTATTATTGTTCTTCACTGTTGGTGTTAAGAAAGCTAAAAAGACAATAGATTTTGTGGGGTTATTTCAAAGTTAATGGTGTTTAACTTATTTAATTAACTATATTTTTTCTTTTTCTTAATCTTATTTTTCTTTATTAAATTGAAATTATTTCTTTTAAATTTATCTTTTCTAATGTCAAGGAAGATAAAAATTGAATAGAAATTACAAATGTTATTTTAATTGATTTTGTTGCACTACTTTTTATTTTGAGTTGTTCAGCATCAACTTACACATTTCTTTGTGTTATATGAAATAAATAGCAAATTAATTATATTATATAGATTTTATCATCTCTTTTTTCAATATATGGATATCTCTTTAATGTGATATTCTATATCAGTGTAATTTATTAATTTATGATTTTTTTTTAATTTTTATATATAGAGCTAATAATTTTATTCATACATGGAAATCATTCTTTTTACTCTATTTAGTTTGGACAAAAATAAACACAATACATTTAATTGGATAGAAATGAACACAATTTATTTTTTAGGCAAAAGTGGATACACTGCCAAAATTTACATGGAAAAAGTTGCTGATGAGTTCACTTAGAAAATGATATAAATTTAAATCCTTAATTTATTAAATTGAGTAGTAGAGTATTAGTGTTCTCAATTTTTGTACTTTAATTTTTTTTACAAGTGAATTAAAATTAAAATTTAGAAGTGAATTAAAATATGAATTTAAATCATTCTAAAATATACATGGCATAACAAATCGGATTACATTGTAAACAATACACAATGTATTATTTTAATATATAATAACAAAATTATTTATGGAATTTACCGTATACAATGTATTATGTTAATATAGAATAACAACATTGATTATATTATTTTCGGGAATAAGTGAATATGATATCGTTATATTACTAGTTAATATATTGTATTAATATTTTACACTAATTAAATATGACAATATAATGTAGTATTTTAATTTTATATTTGTTATAGTGACGTCCTTTTAATTTATTGAATTGACACGAAGCATCCAAAAAAAATTAAAAGGAAAATAAAAACTTAAAGTGAATGCTAAAATAAAACCAAATAAATCATATACATGACAAAACAAATCTTAATACAATGTATTCACTTGATGAATGACTACTTTGTATTCATTTGTATTTTGCTAGTATGATAATTGATTATATTTGATTATATTATGTTATGGTACCATGACAATGTACTCGCATTTTTTGAATAATTTATTGCATCATTTGTAGCAATAAAATTGGAATAAATTGGAGCCCACCAAACCAAATTATAGGCAGGCCTGAAATTGGGCCTGAAACAACCCATATTAACTCAGAACCGATTGGACAGAATCGAACCGATCAAAATTATTTCGATCTAATCAATTTTCGGTTCTATAAACTTCGATTTCGATTTGGTTCTTATATTTTTCAAATTTCAGTTTTCGATTTTTTCGGTTTCGACCATTTGCACACCCCTAGCTACCTCCTCAAAAGAATTCGCCCCCTCTTTTAGGTATGTTTTGAAGAAGATCCGTCTTGCCTGCCAAATAAAGCGATGTAGGAGATCTGCTCACCAAGAAGTAGGTGTTACTGTTTCACATTTTATTTGTTGAGATAGCAGTGTCTTCAGATGGACCACATTTTACCCAGCATATAGTTGCTTTCATTCTCTCTGCTAGCTAGTCCTAAGTTTGTAGCTACCAAGAAAAAACCCTAGCAGGTTCTATTGTAAATCGTCATATTTGTCATATATTAGGTTTGGAAGTTTATTGTAGTAGGTTTATATATCTGTTATGGTTGTGGGTACAGGCAAAGGAAATCAACAATGGCGATAGTACTAGGGCAATTGATATGGAAGATGGTAAAAAAGAACAACTATTTTCTGGTCAAGCAGTTCGGCAAAGGATCCCCTAGCATTCAGTTCAGCAAAGAGCCTAATAATCTTTAAAATCTTAACTCCTACAAGCACTCTGGTATTCTCTCGTTATTATTTCCCTTTATTATGAGTAAATTGATTAAGAGATGTGATATTATTTTTTTTAATTAGTTCAATTGTAAAGTTTACATTTTTCAAGGTTTTTTAGTTCACTTTTGCAAAGTAGGTAATGATCTTTTATTTATTTTGGATGCTCATTATCCCGGGGATCATAATTTTGATGTTTTATCTTATATGTCTTATTTGGTTGCATAGGGTTATCAAATAAGAAAACAGTCACTATTCAACCCGAAAAAGATCAATCTATGGTTCTTGTTACAATTAAGACCAAGAAACAGAACAAACCTGCTACATTGCTTCCCAAGTTTGTCATGAAGAAAGAGTTTCATCGGATGGCTAAGGCTGTTGTAAACCAGGTAACTTATGAATCCTTGGTTTTCTTATCTGATTTCTGAAATTGCTTATTTTTTATCCGGAGAGTTACATGCTTTTTTTTGTTCTTTTTTTTGCCAAACTAGTTGTTTAATGGTTTTATGTGTTAGAGAAGCTTAAAATATTATAAATGAACATACCAGCTTAAAATAGTCTTTGAGTTATTGTAGTTGGTGTAGCCTTCTCATTAAAAGTTGATAGAATGTGCTAAATTATTTTTTTTCATGAAGGTAGTAGACTAAACTTTTTGAGCAAAATGAACATACCCACTTTATTTGGTAAGCAATGAAAGCAACAGGAGTGAATAATTTTAGATTATATATATATATAATCTCTAATGATAATGTTTTAAAGGAAATGAATGAATATTAATCTCCAATCCTGCCTATTTTGATTTCTCAATGGGTGAACTTATTACACTAACTGTTCTTGTTTAGGTCTAAACTCATTCGGGTTTGGTGTCTGCTGCTGCTATGGCTATAGGTCCCATTCGAGTATTTTTTTTTTACTTTGCATAATATTTCATTCTCTTTTTGTTGTACTATTGCAGTTGGATCATGACTATAGATATACTAAAGTCTACTTGCATAAATATATAATTATTTTTCATGTTTTAAAAGTCATTATTACATTGTTGATTATGACCACACACACACACACATATATATATATAGTTTTTTAATCATTCTTAAATAGTGTATAGTCCATCAAAGAGTTGGTAGTGGTGTATAATGCTAGAACTCTAATGACTGAAAACACTAAAAGTTGTTTTTCATCATGCTACCAAAGATGAGATCAATGCAAATGATTGAAATTTGTTTTAAATGATTGAAATTTGTTTTCAAATATCTTATTATGTGCATTGTAGTTTTTGGATTCAAAGGTAAATGTTGTAATTTTGTTGTAATTTTTGATTTTTGGATTTGAAAAATATAGAATTTGATGGACTTTTTTATACAAATACTTCTTTCATTATTTTTTTTCCTTGAAAACATATCTCTTATAATTGTTTTATAACCATTATTGTGATTTAAACTGGAACAGGTTGAGCTGCCTCACCCCAATGTAGAGCTTAGGTTGGTTGGGGTTTTCTATCATAAGATCTACAAGGTATGAAGTTGTTTTGCGATATTGGAGGTTTACGACACTAGAGGATGCAAACAAATACTGAAGTTTGCATCAATTTTACAACTTTGATCATTAGAAAAGCCATAAACTCATTAAAAAATCCTGTACTGTGAATTTTTTTTCTTTCCTTCTATTGGGTAAGTTCCCTATGCATAATGGTATCTATAGGTTTTATAAATTTCATAGTATTTTACATAAGTGGCACAAGGAAAAGGCCAAATTGCTAAAAAAATTCACAGTTGCTTTCTTTAATTCTGATGGCCCAAGTTAAATTTTGAGGGCTATAGTTGATAGAATTATGGCATTCTATCAATAAGGGCCATGAAGTGTGCAATAATGAATTAATTAGAGGCAGAATAATATTGTCGCACTCCTTGCCAAAACCAACCAAATGATAATATCTCGTTACAGAATATCCAAATCTTTTTGCATGTTGGCAAATTTATTCATACCTTGAAATTTCAAAAATTTATCCATATTTCATTAACTAGTTGCAATTTTATCCAAATATTAGTTATAATTTTGCAAGGATTTTTTTTAGTTGCTATTTCTTTTATTGAATGAATTCTCTTCAAAAATTTTATCACATTGGATGATGAACAACTAGTCTCAGTTGAACTCAATTTTCTTTGACTCTCAAACATTTGGCTATATCTAGTACATGATAAAATTGCTACTAGTTATCAAAATTATTAGAATTTTCAGAATTGAAAGATTATGATAAGATAGCAAAAACTTTGGAAGTTTTATATTTTGTTGTTGCCCTTACAATTAGAGTGTAAAGATCATTGTGAACTTAGAAGAAGAATATAAGAGAGAGAAAAAGAAATGGGATCTAACCAGTTTAATTATTCCTTTAAGTTAATTGCTCCATATAGAATTCTTTGACTATTTTACTATAGAGAAAGACATTCTTATTGTCAAGTTGTTATAAAGTCCAGGGGTACATTATTTTTAAAGAGATGAGAAGACAAATATGAATAATTTTAGCCATTGAGGAAATAATGTTATTGTATTCAATGCCATAAACTTGATTGTGGCTCTTGGCAATAACATGTGCCTTAGAATATGTCATACCTAGTCTTGTAAAACTACTAAACTTGTATCTTTAAAATTGGATAGCTATTTAAGTCAATAGCTATATAACTGGCTTTGTAAGATATGCTGGACTATATGTTGTACATACTGGAATCCTTTAAATTATATTCTAAGTCAATGCGTTAGAATAATCAGTTATGATTGCATAAATAATCTCTATATGTATGCATAATGAATTTATACATCTGTGAAAATATCTTTTCATGTATGCACTGTTAGAAAGTGAAGATGTTTGTCAAATTTTTGAAGTTTTAAAGCTTTTGCAACATGTACAGCTTGAATTATCAAAATTTATAATAACTAAATTGATGGAATAGTGACGGATAATTTCATCGGTATTTTTTCCAAATTTACCGACGAAAAAAATACCATCGTTAATTTGCCTACAGAATGTGACAAATCGTAGGCAACTTTAGTGACAGTTTTTTTCAGTAGGCAAATTTGCCTACGGAATACTTATTTTCATCGGTAAATTTGCCTACGAAATACTTATAACCGTCGGTAAATTTACCTACGAAATTTTAAATTCGTCGATAAATATGGCAAGTTATGACAATTTTTCGATCTGCACTCCCTAACAGAATTAACGACGGATGATATTTTTTATCGGTAAATTTACTGAAGGGAATATTTCCGTTAGCAAAAGTGCCAACAACTAATTCTCCTTCGCCAGTTTTCAATGCTAAATTTCGTTGGTATTTTCGTTTCCCTGCGAAAATTTACTCATTTTCGTTGGAAAACTATATTTTTCTTATAGTGTTATTATATGGTTGGATCCTTTTTACTCAGTTTTACTACTATTTTTGTTTTACTACACCTTTCATTTAATCAACATTTTATCTTTAAAGTGCAAAGGCCTAAATATCGAGTTAGTCGAAAATAGTATTTTCCAATGGTGAATAGTGATACCAGGATGAATAATACCTCCCAAAATCAAAAAATATTTTATTTGATCATTGAAAATATCATGTCAGCAAAAGTTCGTGGTTCAAATTTGGGGTCAAATGGAAGTCATTTAGGCTTTGAAAAGGCACTAGGAAGTTAAGTCACTCCCAAATTTGGAATATGACTAATTTGATCCAGTTTGATCGGACCATAAAATATGTTACGGACCTTAGAAAAATAATCCAAAAATACAGAAATGCTCGTATTGATGAGTAAAATTATATGGTAATGAAATATTATTTTTTTGGTGACTTTAAAAATTGAATCATCGGACTAGTAAAAGTGAACCAGATCAAGAAATAATATCTGATTGACGTAAAAATATTCTTGTAGCCTAATGAATATATTTTGATAATTATAAAAGTATTTTTAAAAAGGTTTGAATACAAAAAGTAAGAGAAAATAATGATTTCGATTTAAATAGTAACCGATTGACCGTGGATTTGATCGAGGCTTTAAAAATAGCAAATGATCTTCAAAAATTGTAGAAAGTTTTAGTTGAGCTATAATTGATATTTAAAATTATTTGATAGTGAAAAAATGATTTTATGCTAACATTGAAAATTGGCTAATCAGACCGATTTGAGTGAACCAAACTAGAAATAGACTTTAATTAAGCTAAAATTTTTCATAAAGGCTTAATTTTATTATTTTAAAAATTATAAAATTGATTTTGAGTGGATTTGAGCTTGGAAAGAGAGAAAATAATTTAGAATGCATTAAATAGGCTTAAAAATTAAATTGGGCTTGATTAGGCCTAACCCCTTTAGTTGAACCAAGATCATCCTAAACTAGCCCTATAAAGAGCCAAAAAAATCTGTAATTTTTTAGAGAATTAACCTAACTTCTTCCTCTCTCATGTTTCTCCTTCTTGGCCAAATTGGCCACTTTCCTTTTTTTATGGATTCCCTTATTTTCTCTCAAAATCTCCCACCAAATTCCACTCTCTCAAGCAAATCAAGGCTTCTCTTTCACATGGTGACCATATCTAAGCTCAATTTGGAGTAATAAAGTGAAAAATCAAAGATTTATAAAGTTATATTCAAATTGAGGGTAAGTAAAATTATGGTTTTTAATTCAATTTAAAGCCATGTATATATGAATTTACGTGTGTAGAGTTTATTTATGATGTTAGAATCAATTATTGAAGCATGAATTTTATAGAAATTGCATGGGCATATCTAGCCACCTTTGGAGAAAAATGAAAATAGTGAAATTTCATGGATTCAAGGTGATGAAATTAGAGATTTAATTGAGGAGAAAGTGAATCTAAGGTAAGTGCATACAATATCCCCTAATTTCCATTGATTTGGTTTGATTTGTGGTTATGTATGTTATGCATATATATGATTAATGCATGAATAATTGAAATAATTATTACAAAAATAGTTAAAAGGATTAAAAAAGATGTTTTGATTATTTAGTAATGAAAAAAATTATATTTGAGGTGAAAAACTTAAGATGGCTAAATAGAGTAATTAGATTTAGTGTAATAATTTTTAATGTGTATAAGTATTTAAGTGTAAAATAGTGATAATGATTAACTAATTAGGTGGGTTAAGTGTTAAATGGATCAAAATAAATTATGTGTGAAAAATAATTATGTTGGCCGAATATAAATATAAGTATACTTAATGTATATTTTAATCAAAAATGTATATTAAGTATATAATATTGATATTGGTATGCATTGAAGTTGAACTGATGAAATAAGAAAAAAAATAAAAACATAAAATAAAATTAAAGGGAGATTCAAATGAAAAAGATTAAAAATTTAAAGGTAAATTGTAATTTTGCAAAATATTGAGGAAAAAGAATAAAATGATAAATTCAACTATTCTAGAAAATAAATTGTAGTTCCATAAAAGTATAATGAATTAAATATAAAGTATAAAATCGATGTCAATTTTTCAAATAAAAGTGAACTACAGAGATAAAATTGTAAAGCAATTAAATTCAAGGACTAAATAGTAACTTTCCCTTATATAAAAGTTTAAATGTGAAAAAAAAAGAAATAATGGCAAATGTAAATAAAAAGTGTAAGAAGTAAAGTAAAAAAATTGATGTTTAGAATGAAAAAATATTTAATTGAAAAGAAATAAAAAATAGGGGTAAAATGGTAATTTTTTCAAATATTGAGTGTAGTGAGTAAAAATAACAAAGAAATTAATAAAGGATAAAAATGGAAAGAAATAGTGACCAAACAGCCTGAAATGTACTTTTGTGAATTGAAAGGACCAAAATGAAATTTTGCATAAAAAGTTAAAATAGGAACCAAACAGTAATTTTATATGCCGATAATTGAATATGGAGTGAAAATAAGTAAACTAGTGGCAATTTTGTAATTAAAGTGTAAAAAGGGCAATTTTGCAACTAAATGAAAAATTAAGGACTAAATTGAAAAGTATATCAAAGTAATGATGAATATGTGAAGTGATTAGTGTATTGAAAATGTAAAAGCAAGTGAAAGAGTCAAATGTACTGAAATGAAAAGAAAGAACTGAATGAATAGTGTACTAAAATGCAAAAGCAAATGAAAATATCAAAAATGTGAAAAATGATTTTGAAATGAGCAAATAATGTTGCCTTTAGTAGTGGTTTGACAGTTTAAATCTAGTTTAGGATATGATTGGCTATCCATAGGGACATTCATACCACGGTGCAAGTTATAACGACTTGTTTTGCTATGGTAGGATCATAATGATCTCCCATAATTTTTATTTTGACCGTTCTGTTCTGATCTTATATGAGGTGAATTGGTCCTTCGGGGTCATCCCCTGCTGTACTATACTATACTATTGTGGGCCCATGAAGTCAACATCCCGTATATCTAATCTGAAGATTTTTGCTGAGATTGCATTAGGGGCATAATGATAATAATAACATAAGAGTGCAAAATGCGAAGTGTGAATGGAAATGAAAATGAAAAAGGGACTGCTATGAAAAAAAATGAAAAGTTTAAGGTCAAAATGATAATATACCCAAATAATGAATCTAAAGAGTAAAAGTGATAAAATCGTGAATTTAGGAATAAAGAATGATAAAATAGTGAATGAACAACTTAAAAGTAATCCTTTGTAGTCTTGGAAAACTAAAATGCAATTTGACATGAAAATGTTAAAGCAAGGACTAATTAAAAATTTGTATGCTAAATAATGGATTTAAAGTGAAAATAAGTGAACTGATAGCAAAATTGTAAATAGGATTAAAATGACAGTTTTGTAAACAATTGAAAATTAGGGAATCCGTATATAAATTACCATAAAGTGGTATATTTGAAATAAAATGATAAGTTACATGTCAAATAAGCAATTTAGAGTGAAAGTAGAGATAAGTATAGAATTAGTGTAAATAAATGATAAAAGAAATTAGCACCACTATAAATTAACAAAAGTACAAAGACTAAATTGTAATTTAATAAATGGAATGTTAATTGAAAGATGAAACTATGAATGAACCCCATTATAAGGTAAGATAGGGATCAAAAGTGTAATTTTTATACTTAAGTAAAAATAGGGACTAAATCAAAATTTTTCATGCATAACATGTATCAAAAATAAAAGAGAAAAGCAAAAGTAAACCTTAAGAGTAAGTGTGGCGAAAATAAGAATATCCTTTTAAAACAAGCAAGTGGATAAATGTCTAAATGACTAAATGAATAAATGTATCCGAATGATTAAATGACTGTGTAATGAATAAAAAATAAAGATAAATTCCCAAGTAAAAATGGACCGTTAGTGAATGTACCTGTCAAGAGTGAAAAGAATTGGAATTAAAGTGTAAAATGACAAGAACATAGGATATTAAGAATCAAGATTGCAAATTGCATAATGAATAGTAAATGAAATGCTTAAATGAGTTCAGTTATCGATAGTGAGGTGATTAATTATAATTGAAAGTTAATATTGTAAATAAATAAAAGATAAGCATAAAAATGGCAATTACACTAAGTGATGTGTTTAAAGGATAAAACTGATAATTGTATCCTACTGAATGATTGAAACAATTTTTCATGTCGAATGCATGTGTGCATATTGTATGATGCACATCAAAATGATAAAATAAATAGTTGATGTTAAAGAATGCACATGGAAGCATGCATGTGTGTATGTATCTACATATGCATACATGTATATGCATGTGTGAATGATATCTTTGTGGAAAGTTTGAGATATGTATCCACCATCGTGCATTTCAATGCTCAGCATGTAGTTTGTTGACTGCGTGTAGATTATAAAGATAGAAAGATGGGTAGCTGAGGCTACAGTATTGATCAGGATCAAAGAGAAATTCAAGGATGTTAGTTGGCATGGCATGTATATATGTGTATAATTGGAGGTATAACGTATAAACTGCACTTGTATAGTATTTTAATTGTAGTTATGTTTCCATACGGATATGTTATATGGAACGATTGTATTTGTGATTTAAAAAAAATAGCAGACTGTTTAATGTAGACATTTTCGTAATTGCCATTCTATTGTGACATCCGATCACTGTACATTTGGTACAGTGGTATAAGGGTGTTACATAAAGAGTGCGTTTACTTATAGAAAATAGTTTTCTATTTTCTATTTTCTTAGAAAATTGGAGTATTTATTTTCTGTATATATGTATGTATATACATATATACATATGTATATAAGCATACACACACACACACACACACATGTGTGTGTGCGCGCGCGCGCTTATATATATACATACATATATACATGTATATGTATGTGTATGTATGTACATACATATATATATATATATATATATGTATGTATGTGCATGTATATATATGTATATATGCATGCATTATATGCGAATATATGCACATATATACATATGTATGTACACATACATACATACATATGTATAACTATTACATATGTACATGTAGGTTTGTGCGTATGTATGTACATATACATATTGGTCGGCTTGTGGCCTTTAAGGGAAATTCCACTATAATCCCCTAACTCTTTTACGTGCTTAACTACTCACTAACTTTCTTTAAGTTTTCAATAAAATCCTTATTTTAGATCTTTTGAACATGTCTGTGTATATCAAATTATCAAATGACCAAATTACCCCTACCATATGCATGACTTCCATTTACATTTGATTTCCTATTTCATTGTTCATCTTGTTTATATTATTTGCCTATTCTCTTAGGGTACACTTTAGGGCCTCACAGAGACTCCAACAGTCTAGTAAAAAAATATGAGAAAGTAAGAGGAATGGTAAAAGTACTAGAGAGAGTGCATACCTTGATATCCTAGCTATTTATATAGGTAGGTAGTAGAGTTTGATTACATTCATGAATACAAAATAGGGAGACACTTATCCTTCCTATTTTTAAGGAGGAGCAGATAAAGAAAATTTATTATTTCTTATTTCGTGTGTTAACATCTTGAAAGGATTCTTTTATCATTTGAAGATAATGAAAGTATCTGGAAACATCATTCTCAGGTTCCAGACTCTTGAGCTCAATTATAAGGTAGGTCACGCTAACCAAATTGTTTACCTTAGGTGGTCTAGTTATGCAAAATAATCTAATTTATCCAAACTATTTATTATGATTTTTTATCAATAATAAATAATAATTTATAAATAAATATGATGAGATAAAGTCTAATTACCAACGTCCATTGGTCGGAGTGGATGGGAGCTCCATCTCCTTTAATTATATCCTAAGTTTGATCTGCGAGCTCGGCATATGTATGCAAATTGTGACGTTAAGATGTTTACCTCCAACAATAGGCCTCTGCAGTATCTGATCTAAATTAGTCAAGCCAAATGAGTTTGGATACTAATAGGTATAACCTTCTAAAAAATTGGCTAAAGGTGTATTTTTTTCCCCTTATGTTTTGCCAAAAGTGCAATCTTGTCCCTAATATTTCAATTACAAGATTTATAGCCCTCATGTAATGAAAATGGGAGAAAAATACCCCTGCTGTCTAACCATTTTAAAGTTGACTGAAGTTTCATCAGTTAATAGCTGAGGTGTTAATTTTTGCCATATGTCAATATGTCATTGGACACATCATTACACACATGGAAGCACTTGATTTGCACGTAAAAGGTTAAAAAAATTATTATTCTTCTTCCTCTCTTCTTTGCCGTTTCTATATTGCTGTAATTTGGATCCATCAACTTCACCCCAAAACTTTGGCTTATAATGTTGCATCCATGGCCAATTTCGGTTACTTCAAGGATTTTCTTGAGATCTTCTACTGACTTCTCGAGGGATCCGATGTGAGGAAAAAGCAAAAAGATAAGTGGTAGCAAAGGAAGTTTGGAGCTAAAAAGGCCAAAAAATTGAGCTTTAGAGGTCCATTTCAAAAATGAAAAATGCAATCCAAAAAATCAAAATGTAACCCTAAGCTTAAATCAACTAAAGAAATTAAGACAGGGGAATACTTTGCAAAGGAGCATGCTTGAGAAGGAGACAATAAGCGACAAAAATATTACATTTTTAAGGCATACAACAATACAGTATTTGATGTTCCATATGTAAAGAATAATCAGATCCTATCTTTTATTTTTCCCTAGTATTCCTACTTTTCAATTCCAATGTAGCGGCTGATATAGTGGTGGTGGGCCACTAAGTTCTGCCATATTTCTATTAGGCTTAAGCTTTTAAATACAAGTAGCAGTAACCACAATTTTAGCAGGAAGATTAAGGAGAGCCTTAGAACCAATCATCTTAAAAGAAGCCATATCATAAGCCAAAGTAGCCTCCTCCACTATCTTGAAAGTGCCTAGCCAAACACGTGCACCGTGGCGGGCAAAGTCACGAAACTCCATCATATATTTGCCCCATGGATAAAAGTTTAGTTTCCTCTTGGTGGGATAAAAGAAGTAGAAGAGGAATGATTAGGTAGTGTTGCTTCACTAATCATATTGTAGTTGTGAGTTCATAGTTGTGAATTATATAATATTTTTAGTATGATTTTGGGTGTTTAAGTGAGCTAATTTGGTTTTAATTTGATTGAATTATAGTTTAAATGTTTACATTTGTGTTTTAAGATGTAATTGTAAGTTTTGGTATTTTTTTAGGGTGAAATTGAAAGAAAAATGGCTTAATTGCAAAAGGCAAGAAGTTATGGACCAAATCTATGAAATTGGAAAATTGATGCCAGAGAATTCTACGTGAAGCCCAATGAAGTAATGAACTGTTGTGCTTAAAATTTACATGAGATATTGAACGGCCGCGTGCAAAGATAAGTCAAGCAAGATGCTTCTTGAGTGATCGTGCATCTGACGAGTCATTTGGATGAGTCGCCATGCACCTTAAAATTTGCCCATTCACGGCTATGCATGGGAACACACAAAAGCTCAAGTGGCCGTGCAACCTAATGAAGAAGGATGCACGGCAATGCATCAATCACTACAAGAAAATTGCAATTTAGCAACGGAAATTAGCAACGAAAAATGTCAATTTTCCGTTGCTAATCAAAAATAGCAACGAAAATTTCGGTTGCTAATTCGGCAGTTACTATTTTTAGCAACAGAAATTGAATTCTATTGCTAAATTTGCAACGAAAATTAAATTCCGTTGCTAAATTCAACAATGCAAGATTCAGTGGATTGGTCAATTTTAGCAACTGAATATAAATTTTCGTTGCTAAATTTAGCAACGAATATTGATTTTCGTTGCTAATTTAATTTAGCAACGAATATTGATTTTCGTTGCTAAAATTAGCAACGAAAATTTAGATTCCGTTGCTATTTTTAGAAATGGAAACCATTTTTCGTTGCTAAATTCACCAATAAGTAAAAACATTAACGACGATATTTTTCGTCGCTAATTTGTCGCTAAAAATTATTCCAATTTTTTAATATCAAAAACCCATGATTGACAAGTAAGAAAGTTTGAGAGATTGCATTCCTAAAAGAGCCATTAACTGCCAAAAACATATGATTACAAGGCAATGCAATGTAAACCAAAAATTAGCGGTAAGTTCTTATTTCAATCATCTAAAGTAGGAATAAATGTAAACTTCACATATAGCTGAGTGAACTATACTAATTTTGGTATCAAATCTACCAATGATTGATCCATGAATATATTCATGTAATCTATCAAATATAAAGTTAAACACTATATTGCATGCTATTAAACAAAATGTACTATGCTTAAAAGTTAAAACTAATGATCATATTCAAGTTACATATAAATCTCAAGACTTAGCAGATTCTCCAAATTCATTGCCTCGAATAATTTTAATCATTTTTCTTTAAACTGTCTTAATGTTGAAGCGCAAGTTATATTTCTCAGTTCCAGTGGCTACTGAATAATTATGTAATAAGAATAACAACAATAGTTGCAATACATCTTTACATCAAATGACCAAGAATTTGCCATTGCAGAGCCAGCAGCTTCACTGCTTCCTTTCGATATGAAACCAGGAACCTCATAGGCCTGGTTTCGTTATCATCATGTTCAAACTTATTACTCATAAGAAAGGCTCATGTAAATCTTGAAAAATCATCAACAATCATCAGAAGAAAATGAAAGTCATTAACTAAATGCATAATAGGTCCCCAAATTTACACTATATAGATATAACTATATTTTTCTTGATGAATATAAGAGTAAGTAAAACTATAATTGAAATATATAGTGCTTGTGTGACATTATATATATATATATATATATATATTAAATGTTTCATAGGATAATTATATGTGTTGAATTTTTATTTTTAATTACCAATGATTCAAATAACTAAATTTAGTGGTTAATAATGATTAAAGAATTGAATTTTGAACAGCAATTTTAAAAAATGAATGTTAATGAATTTGACTTGAAAAAATATGTTATGAAATCAATTCATACTCATATCAATTCTTTAATCATATGTCTTAAACAAAAAGAAGTAAACAGAGGTGTTATAAAAATAAATTAAACTATTTAATGTAAATTGAGTTGGAACTCAAATTCTTATATCGTAAATTGAAGTACTATATTAGCACTATCACCACCGATACTTTTAGACATAAATCATTTTCCATTTACATATTTGTATTTTTAAAAAAAAAAGTTGCACAATCACAAACAGCTGGTGCATATGGACAATTTTCTGAAATTAATAACAAGTGCAAATTAGATACCTTAACATGAGCAAATCTTCACTTCCAATATTCAACCGGGACATCAACATTCCCCATGATTGACACCTTCTGAATTGTTGATTCTTTTAGCTCCTTTAGTCCCTGCTTGCATAACAAGTTTGGATGAGACAAAAATTGTAAGCCCCATATTAGCTGATCAAACAATGGAGAGCATATAAAATCAAATATGCAGCAATCTGAACTTATATGAGCTATGTAAAATCATGATAAGTCACCAAGTTATGTATCAGTAAGGATACCATGCAATCACATAAAATTAAAATTAAAGTCATATGAAAATACTTTCTAATCTAAACAACAAAAGGCATATAAATGTTCTGTACATAAAACAAATTCTTAGACATAATAAAATGTTTTGTACATAAAACAAATTAATGTCATATGAAAATACTTTCTAATCTAAACAATTAAAGCCATAATAAAATAATAATTATTATTTTCATTTTAGTTATGCCAATATTGGAATATGTATAAGAAATATAATCATTTCACGCATATGTGTTTAAATAAGGTCAGTTGATAGCAACTGCATTTTGCTCACTTTAGGTAATTAAGGAGGCAAAATGTTAGTTGCTTCACCTCTAGAGAATCCACTGCTTCGCCGTCAGAGAGATGCCAAGTATTAAAATCTATTAAAATGCATTAATAGGCAGTATTTATAATAATTTCAAAATTCATATACCCACAACCCTGCGTATCAATCATACATTACTCGATCTCATAATAGAACATATGTCCAAGGCATGAAATTACAGTAACCCTTATAAATTGCTAAAATCCTGAATGCACATGAGATCAATGTGAAGAAACAAATTCAATATTTGATCCAGATAGTCTATCGTCACTGCAAGAATTCAAGACTAAACTATTTCAAGCATTCATAGAGCAGAGGCCATGTAAAACAGAAATGTACAAGTAAATAATGCAGCACATGGTTACAAATAGCAAATATCATATCTTAAAAAAATTAAAAAGTATATCTTACTTGCAAATATGTGATAGCCCGACGAAGATCACCTTGAGATATAGAGCTTAAGGTTAAAAGAGCCTACAATTCAAAAATATATGTTTTGCAGCATAATTCAAACCACGAATAAGCTAGTTGTAGAAATAAGACAATCCATAAGCCATTTAAAGTCCATACCTCTGCATCCAGATTTAGGCCTTCTTCTTTGCAAATGTGCAATATGCGACTGCCCATGATTTCTTTTGAAAGAGGCTTGAACCTGAATTTGGCACATCTTGAAGCAAGTGGTTTTATGATCCTACAGAAATAGACAATTAGTTTATGATGTCTCAAGAGTAGTGTTCGATCATTTAATCTACATTCCAAATTTTGATAATATGACTTGTAAACATTCTTGCAAATCAAATAGAAGAAATTTACCAAGAATATTATCACTGAAAAATAGCATTCCTAAGAAGCTAATAATAAAAATTTAAAATGAAAGTTTGATGTCAATTGTTCTGTGCATGAGCTAGTCAGAATTTGTTCCTCAAATGACAACTTTTCTTTCAGCAAACTCCTAGAATTTGCATATTAAGTGGGGTTAACAAAGAAAAAAATAAATCCAAGAGTAAGGATCAGATAATGGAGCCAAGTCTAAGAAGCCGCCCCTTTCAACATCAATCAAACTTAAATCTATTGCATTAGTGTGCAGATGGTCAAAAATGTGATTAACTTCTGCCGTCACAAATGCTTTCACAAAGCTACAAAAATAATGAGTTGGCATGAGAAAATAAAGAGGTCATGTCAACTTGAAACACTATTTGCAAGGAGATCCCCACAATTTTCATGCGCAGTTGGTGGTAATCTCAGGCTCAGCGGACTTAGATTGACAACATTGTTCTATTTCATTTCACATTACATAAAACAAGTGGATAAAAATCCTTATTTAATTCTAACTCGCACTCTTAGATGGATCAAATTATATATATTTATGAAATATGATTTAAATTTTTTGAATTAATAAACAGGAATGGCATTCTCTACAAAAATGAGCATCAAAATTTTCACATAATATTGCTCTTTAAATCAGAATTGATACAAGAAATTTCTGCTAAAATTTCCTCAAGTGCTATATCCTGTGTAAGTATTGATGTATGAGAAACCCCACTAATCTTAATAACCTTGAGGCTTTGATCTTGTTATCGATGCAATATCAGCCCTAACTTAGGACAGTAAAATGAAATAATCAAACTAAAATTCTACCATTTATTCCTTCTAATTAAAAGCAATGAAGATTGCATTTTGACCAATATAACGATATGCCTTAATTTGCTCATTTGCAAGTTATTTACTCTTTGTAACATACAAATACTCATCTACTAAGAGATAATTTCTGTATTTAATGCCAATCTATAAATAAACTTCATATATTTACCATAACTTTCTTATCCTAATCAACATTTCCTTGATTGTATAAAATACCATAAATATAAAGTTATGATTATAGCCTCGATCCTTCCAGCTTCTGCTCAAGAGGATCCAAAAGTATATTTGAAACCTACAATAGCAGAGTATGCATGAAAAACAGCAAGTCGACATGTAAATAATTGGGAACTTGAGCATGCTTTTGAATCTTACACCAATAACTTAGCAGGAGGCATCATTTCTATGACAGGCACAGTCGCAACCAACAGATGGTGAAATAGATTATTATGATGGGGGCATTATACTAATGTTGTCAATTCTGACATCACTCGTATGAGATGTGCTAAGATTAATTGTAACAATGGTGGATTGATCTTTCAACTATCTTGGATACTAATATTGTAGCAGAACTTTATTAGACAATGAATTGAATATTGATAAAATCAATTGCATAGAGAAATGAATTAGAACTATTATGCACATATTTATTATCCTCAATTGTATAGAAATGGTTCTCTTTGTTAATGATATTTAACTAATTATATTTTTTATGTTACTTATAATTAATAGCTATTACAGGTGATCTTGGAGATAACTTGAAGGCAATCACAAGACATGAACATTCAAGAGTAGCTTTGAATATATTACCTATAACAGTATGAGGGTACCTAATCTAAGATGTGCAATCATTAAGATGATAAATGACATTAAGAGATGCAGCGATCTCTATTTAAAGCATTGCAATTGACTTATCTAAAGAACCGGCATACCAAATTCAAAAAGGTGAATAAAATTGTTAAAGAAGAAAGACAATAAAATCCAAAGCTAAATTAGAAAGGAAAAGATAAACAAAGCTGGATTTGAACTCATTGGATTGCTTCGTGGGTTTTCAAAACTTCGCTCATTACATCTTTATTGTGTGTATGCTTCTAAAACAACCCAATAAAAGAACAACAAAATCAAAACAGACGAATGAGAAGCAAAATGAATATGAGTGAATTTGTTAGAGAAAGGAACCTTTGGAACAGGGGGATCTTCAGAGATGACTTGCAATTCTCGTTCATCTCGAGGCTGCGGTACAAGCTGAACTCTGGGTTCAGGTGGGTCCTATGCCCTATAAATACGTTCCAAAGTTCCCAATTAAGAAGCTAAATTTGGATACCAAAGAGGAAAGAAAATGTACAAAATTCACATTAAAGATTAAACAGAAAGAATAACTTTTTAGAAAAAATAATCCCAAGAGCAAAACAGAAAAAGCAGATAAACGGAATCCATCTGATTAAGATTTTTGGAGTGCTCCGGCTCTTCATCACGAATAACAAACAAAGAGACAATACGCAATTTCTTTGTTTAATGACAATGGAAAGAGAAGAATGAGTCCTTGAGGCAGCAAGAATGGTTGATTTATTTGTGGTTTCAGTGAAGAAAATATTAAAACTTTGATCAAATTTACCCGCGTTGGGCAATTACAAGTTAGGCAAAACTGAAGATGCCAATTTTGGGTCCTTTTGGTCAGAGAGTGGCTGTCACATGAAAACCTCCAATGTCTCTCTCTCTCTCTCTTACTAATCACCTTGCCAGTCACGCCATGGTTTCATTCTCCGCTCTTATATGGGAACCATATACTTTCAAAATCAAAATCAAAACCACGGAGCAAATACAAACCACATAGGCCTTCATTGATTGTTCAATAACTTCTTTCCTCTCATTCCCAGACTTGAACTCTGCTAAATACCGATAATAATCCCCCTTCCTGCACCAATCAAAATAAAGCAAAACCACCAAAAGCTCATATTACAGCAAAACCAAATGAAAATCAATCAAAAACCACCAGAACTTTAGCCAAATTAGCACCAATATCTTAAAATAAAACACAGTGAATATTGGTTAGGGAATGTGAACCTGAAGAAATAATATTTCGTAAATGTAAAGAAATACTATTCCATTAATAGTGAGGTTGATGAGCGGCGCTGACTGTAGGGGTGGGGGAAGAGTGGGCGGAGAAGGTGCAAAGAAGGAAAGAGGCAAATGTGTATGCCTAGGATTTTTATATTTCTAACAAACATGAAAAATACTAAAATGTCCCTCATTTACCAACGAAATTTAAATTCCGTTGCTATTTTAGCAATCGAAAATAATTCGGTTGCTATTTAGCAACGAAATTCTATTTCGATTGCTATTTTAGCAACCGAAAATAAATTTTGTTGCTATTTAGCAACCGAATTATCTTCCATTGCTATTTAGCAATCGAATTATTTTTTGTTGCTAAAATAGCAACAGAAATTAAATTTCGTTGCTAAATTAGCAACGAAAATCATTTTTCGTTGCTATTTTTCGTTCCAAATTTTTTCCACCATCTATTGGCGCCTTAATTAGCAACGAAATAGTGATTCCGTTGCTAAATTTTGGCTCCAAAAATTCCCTCCACTTTTAGCAACAGAAGATAACCAAATATTTTTTCGTTGCTAAATCTACAAAGTTTAACCAATTTTAGCAACGGAAATTATTTTTCGTTGCTATTTGGTTTTCCGTTGCTAATTTAGCAACGAAATCATTTCTGTTGCTATTTCCAGATTTTCTTGTAGTGAATTAAGGTAGGATTTTGAGTGACTGTGCAAAAGAGTCCGAAACTTCTAATTTAAGCAGAAGTCTTTTCCTATTCCAATTCAAAAAGTTTAGAAGGCCGCTATATCTTATTTTGGCTATAAATAGACGACTCAAACACCAAAGCATGATCATCATCAACTAGTAGAGCTCAATACTTTAGTTTTTTATGTAGTTTTTGAATTCTTTCTTCTATTCTTATTCAATATTTTTCTTTTAAAACATTATTCTAGTTTTTAAACATGCTTAGTGAGTAGTTTTTTTTTAACTTTTGCTAAATGATACTTGAATCCTTAACTCTTTATTGTTATGACTTAGTTTGTGCTTAAATTTTAATACAAGTTTTGATTATTTCTTAGTTATTAAGCACAATCTTATCACTTGTTAGCTGAACTTTGGTTGTTAACTTGTTTAATTATTGGTTAATAATTGATTTTTGGTTTAATCATTGATATGTATGTTCTTAGGTTAGTTTACTTATGTTGATGCATGATTATGTTCTGCATTAGATATAATTATGTGTTAATTAAGGTAAGTTAAGGCTAAGAAAAGTATAACTAAGAATGGGTGAAAGTTGAATTTACTTGAAAGAGGGTTTAATAGACATCTAAGAGATTTAACTCAGATCTTTATGCTAAGTATTGGATTATTTTTAATAAGAAAGTTTTAATGCTTAGAATAATAATCTTAGATTAAGTTATATTGTTTTATTCATCTGAGTTCTTCATAATCACTTGTGTTTCTTTTTAATTAAGTCATGACAATATAGGTTAAGGTGGATAGTTCTTTAGTGAAAGTTGTTTTCAATTATTGATTTTTACCTTATTTGATTACTTGATTTTGTTTTAATTTGATTTAATTGTTTTAAAATCTTTCATTGTTTTAGTTTATTATTTTTAGTTTTAAAGTTCTGGTTTTAGTTTTCAACCTTCATCTACACAACTTTGGAATTTCTTCTTTGTCTTTTACACACAAATTTCATTTTAAAACTCAAATCTTTCATGCATACACAAGTTTTCCTTAGGTTCGATATTTTGGATCACAATTATATTTTTCTATATTACTAGCCGCTCTAGTACACTTGCTAGACACCGGTCATAAGTCATTCTCATTAAATGGAAGCTTAGTTTGAGATGTTAAAACCATTGGTAAAAGAAGGGGATAAAGGTTTTGTTAGTGTAAGCCCTAGCCCCAATGCATTGTAATAAAACACTTTAGTTAATAAATGAGGCATTTGTTTTATCTATTGTATTCTTGTACATATCAATTGATAGAACTATCCAAGAATGTTGTTTCAGTTTAAGTTATCATATGTGAGGCACATGGTTGTAAGACCTTGAAATAAATGAGACTTCATTCTAAATAACCCTAGTCAGTCATTATTATGGGAATAACAAATGAATTAAGACTAGTATGCTCTCTCTGATAAGTTGAGTTCTGTCTTACGGATCATAAGGACAAGAGTGTCAATCAGAGATCATAGATACATGTTAAAGAACATGGTATCTGGATTCGATCCACTCATGAGAACACTACATGGTATAAGTCATAAGTATTTCTCATATGTAAGTTTTGTATCAGAGTTCTTAGACCTAAAATCTCTATGAAACTCTTTATGAATTACTGTGTGCTTTGACATACACCTAACGTGCTCGTAACAGAGTGACAAGTACGGGTATAATTGGGTATGCATTGATTTATGTTAGAGAGCATGAGAGAAGTGAAGGGATTACCCCTCTCTATAAGAGAGAAAATATCATCGGCCACTTGATCAGTGAACTGAGAAGTGTATGGCCATACCGAGATAAAATAATGAGTAATCATTATTTATCAGCGAATTCAGTGTTACTAGAATATCAAGAAAGGAATTAATATATATAAGGATGACTAGTTTCATGCCTTATATTAATTCTGATATTTATGGGTAAGGGACTATGCAAAATTGCATTAGGTCACTAAATGCCATATGCATTTTCATTTAATTTGGAATGCTATAATATCTTGCTAGAGAATATATATAGCCTTTGAATTAATTCATTACCAACATTAAATGGACCTATAGGATCGCACACAAAGCATTGGGCTTAAAATATTTAAATAAATTATTTGGCATTAATTTGGGCTTTTAATTAAAGTCAAATTAATGTATGTAATGGGCATTATAAATGCTATTGGACCTTGGCCCATGAAAGAGAGAAATTCAGCCCACAAGGTTTAATTTCAATTAATTAATTATCTTGTATTAATTAAGTTAATTGAGTATTAAAGCCTAAAAGAATTTAAATTAAATTAAATTAAATCATTTAAATAATAGATGGAGTGGCCGAAATTCCAAGATGAAAATCAAGGAATTTCGGCACATGCTCATTATTTATATTAAGTGATTTTATTTAATTAAATGTCTTGTGTTTTATTTCAAATTTGAATTTTAAATTCAAAGGAGTTTAAATCAATATATATTACTTATTTTTAGAAAGTGATTGAAGTTGAATTAATTATCTTGAGATGGTAAAATTCAGATCAAACACTTGCCAAAAGATAAGGATATATATATGAAAAGAAATAAAACCCTAAGAGAGGACTAAGCTTTTGGCGTGAAACCCTAGTTTTCTAGGTTTGGCATGAACTCCCCTCTCTCTCTCACAAAATTCTTTTGGCCAATTTTCACAAGGTGAAAGGATTGTTCCTCATTTTTTTGTGTTCTTGGGTAGTAATAGCAACCTAAGAGAAGTACAAAATTAAATTTTGTAGCTTCAAACCATAGCCATTACACAATACCTTAAAAGAGAGCTAGCAATCTTGATTTTAAGCTGTCGGTGCAATTGTGTGTGTGAGAATAGAGGGAGTGGCGTAGAAGGCTTTTCCTTGGCATTGGTGGTGAAGGTCTAAGGCTAAGATATCCTCCTTTGTCGCTGGTCATCATCAAAATCAAGTTTTAAAGGCATCTAAAGTTGTAAGTTTTAAAACCCTAAAATTGCATGTTTCGATTCTTGTCATGGAATTTTATGGCATGTATGATCAAATTTTATCGTTTTTCTGCTGCACGATTACCATGAACATATCATGTCATATTCCATCAGTGGTATCAGAGCCTAATCATGCTTATTTTAGTGCTTTAGATGCATGAAAAAAATTAATTAAAAATCGTTATTTTGAAAACATGCAATGCTGAAATTTTCTGTTTTGAGTTTTTTGCGTTGTTTTGGTGTAAAAACAATTTTAATTGATTAGATAGGTATTATAATTAATATGACATGTTAATATACTGTCCTAAGATTTTCTAGGAGCTGTTAATGGTTTGATTTAATTGATAATACCTGATGGTACATGTTAATATTAAAACTAGGTACTAGTTGGCATGTTAATTGTTAGTTTAACAATTAGTTTTCAATATTAAATGTAAAAACGATTTTGGCATGTTTGTAATTGATTTTTAAAGATTAAATATCAGGTCTGGACATATTTTAAATTTGGTTTTAATTCTGGTCCATGACAATTTAATTGATTAATTTAAAATCACTTAAAACTTTAACTAGTTTGTGTTTGTTACATATTTAATCAATATTGTTTGTTTTGTTTTGATTAAAATGGTAAAAGCACATTTACATCAGATTGGTATAGAATATTAGATCAATATTGATGACCTTATTTTAATTATTAAATGACTCATAAAATTGATTTAAGTATTTGTGCATTTTGTGGCATCACTTAAGCATTAAACAACTAGTTTTGTTGTTTGTTTGTTTTTATATGCATGCCGTGTATCATATATATGTTCTTCATGATTTTTTGTTTTAATTCATGTTGGTACATATTATATGTATTTTTAATGTTTATGGGCTATATGACATAAAATTAAAAATGGCAAAATTGGAAATTATACTAGAGTTGATTTATAGCACAAATCTAACTAGTTTGTGTTTTGGGCTTTTAAGAGAACTTATTCAATAAGAGGATTTAGTCCATTGGGCTTCGGCCTAGGCCCATCACGGGGTCATCTCTTAAAGGTTCAAGTACACAATTTCCATTAATGGGCTTGGCTAAATTAATTAAAATTGGAATTTGTTTGATCCATGAATGTTATGTATATTTATTTGCTTGTTTGGTGTGATGAATGGATATGCATGGTGCATTCATGGGCCCTGGGTTTTGTAATTAATTATGGCCTACGAGCCATTATGTTTTATTGTAAAAGTTTCATTTATTTCTTAGAATATACTTGAAGACTTTGTAAATCAAGACGAAGCCCACCGGAGTGGAGAAGCCCAACTCGAAGATTCTTATGTAATAGTGTAGAATCTTAGTTGTAGGTTTTTGGGCCCATGTTTGTCACGCTTTACTTTATGCAATTATATATATATATATATAGATGCATGATATGTATGGATGACAAAGCGTATGCCATGTAAGCCGTAATAAAATGAACCCCTAAAAAATAGTAAGTCACAAAGTTACCTTCATAATTCGAAACATGTCAAGGCATCGATCATCGGTCACGTAGACTAGGAGTCCTAGATGCACCCGATTATCTTTGTGAGGCATGGGTTGTGAATGTAGGTTGGACTTAACATGGAAAGGGATGCCCGGACCTAGGCAACTAATAAATGGGTTTGTGCTATAACATCTTAAGATGTTAGCCCATTTGATCCAAGAGTCATGTACGAGACATGATTGGAGTTTTCCTACCTAAGTAACTTAACTTGTTAGGTGTACAAGCTCAGCTTGACTAATAAGTTGTTGTGAAAAGTGGATCTTGGCCCACATTAAATCACTAACGCGAATTATTTAAAGGGATATTAATTCGGTTTGTGGGATTATAAATAAGACCTCATTTAATCTTGCTAAATTTTATTGTAGATTGAAAATGGCATATTCAAACAACAATTTCTCATTGCGATCGGTCCTTGAAAAGGACAAATTGAATGACACCAATTTCATAGATTGGTCTCGAAACTTAAGAATAGTTCTTAAGCAAGAGAAAAAGTCGTATGTTTTGGATGCACCCTTGCCTAAAGAACCTGCTAGGAACGCCTCTGCGGTTCAAAAGGAAACTTTTGAGACTAAGAAGAGCGACTCCAATGATGTGACCTGTCTGATGCTGGCCACTATGGTGCCTGACTTACAAAAGCAATTTATGGACCAAGAGGCTTATGCGATCATGGTGCACCTCAAGGAGATGTTTCAAGAGCAAGCTCGTCACGAGAGGTTCGTGACAACAAAGGCCTTGATTTCTTGTAAGATGGCTGCGGGTACTCCTATTAGTACCCATGTACTCAAGATGAAAGGGTATCTTGATACTCTTGAGAAGCTTGAGGTACAAGTGCCAAAGGAATTGGCCACTGACTTGATCTTAGGATCATTGACTGATGATTTATGATCCATTTGTAATGAATTATAACATGCATGCAATAAAAAGTCAGTCACTAAGCTCCATGGGATGCTTAAGAATGCTGAAGAGAACGTTCGAAAGACCAATCCCGTATTGATGGTTCAAGGGGGCATTAAAAAGGGACCCGCTAAGGGAAAGGGAAAGGTAAAACCCAAGAATGACCTGGCTCGGTTCAAGTCAAGTGGGAGTGCACCTCAGGCCCAATCCAAGCCCAAGGCGCATAAGCTCAAAGAGAGTGAGAGCACTTGCTTCCATTACAACAAGATAGGGCATTGGAGCAAGAATTGCGCTCTCTTCAAGGAAGAACAAAAGAAGAATGGAGCCAAGGCATCCAGTTCTGGTATTTTTGTTATTGAGATTAACCTTTCTATTTCTACCACTTGGGTATTGGATACCGGTTGTGGTTCTCACATTTGTTCAAATGTGCAGGGGCTAAGAAATAAACGGTTACTTGGGAAGAATGAAGTGGACCTCCGTATGGGGAATGGAGCACGAGTTGCTGCCATGGAGATAGGTGACTATCAACTCACTTTACCTTCCAGACTTTGTTTAGTTTTGAAAAATTGTTATTATGTGCCTGCTATGAGCAGAAACATTATTTCAGTTTCATGTTTGGATTTGGATGAATTTGATTTTGTTATTAAAAATGGCAATGCTCATATTCGTCGCCAAGGCATTTCTTATGGCAATGCCATGTTGCAAAATGGCCTTTATATCCTTGATTTACAAAACAAATAGCCCATATACAAACATTAATACAAAGAGGGTTAAATCAAACGAATTGAACCCTACTTACTTCTGGCATTATCGTTTAGGACATGCAAATGAAAAACGCATTTCAAGACTCCACAAAACTGGAGTGCTTGGGTCATTCGACTTAGAGTCTTATGATACATGCGAGCCATGTTTGCATGGAAAAATAACAAAGAGTCCTTTTAAGAAGAAATGTGAAAGGACTAATGGCTTATTGGAACTAATACATACTGATGTATGTAGACCATTAAGTACACAAGCTAGAAGTGGTTTTAGCTACTTCGTGACATTCACAAATGACTTAAGTAGATATGGCTATGTCTATCTAATGAAGTACAAATCTGAAACTTTTGAGAAATTCAAAGAGTTTAAGAATGAAGTAGAAAAACAACTTGGCAAAAGTATAAAAGCCATTCGATCAGATCGAGGTGGCGAATACTTAAGCCAAGAATTTGACAGTCATCTAAAGGAGTGTGGTATTATGTCACAGCTCACTCCTCCCGGAATGCCACAATGGAATGATGTGTCTGAAAGGAGAAATCGAACTTTGTTAGACATGGTTCGATCTATGATGAGTCAAGCTAATCTTCCTATCTCTTTTTGGGGTTATGCATTAGAAACTGCTGCGTTTCTACTAAATCGTACTCCAACTAAAGCAGTTGAGAAGACACCATATGAGGTATGGACTGGGAAAGAACCCAATATGTCATTTCTCAAGATTTGGGACTGTGAAGCACATGTTAAGAAATTAACATCTGACAAACTAGAGTCCAAATCCACTGTCTGCTTGTTTGTGGGTTATCCCAAAAAACAAAAGGATACTACTTTTACTCACAAGCCGAGAACAAAGTATTTGTTGCTCGCAAGGCTGTTTTCTTGGAAAAGGAGTTCCTTCTCAAGAAAGACAATGGGAGTAAAGTAGAACTTGGAGAAATTCAAGTGCCACAAGCTCCTATAAAGGATGAGTTGGAAGTGGGATCAAGTTCACAACCAGTAGTGGAACAAGAACCCATTACATAAGTACCTAGAAGGTCCGGTAGGGTATGTCAGGAAATTGAGAGATATGGATTTCTAATCACTGACAGTGACACTATTGAGTTAGTAGATCGTGAGGATCCGATTACCTACCGAGAAGCTATTGAAAGCCTAGACTCGGAAAATTGGCTTGAAGCCAAGAAATCCGAGATGCAATTAATGTACGATAACCAGGTTTGGACCTTGGTTGATCCACCGGAAGGTGCGAAGGTAATTGAATGCAAGTGGCTATTCAAACTCAAAGCTGATAAGACCTACAAAGGTAGACTAGTAGCAAAAGATTTTCAACAAACTCATGGTGTAGACTATGACGAGACCTTTTTGCCTGTAGTCATGCTCAAGTCCATCAGGATCTTGCTTGCCATAGCTGCATATCATGATTATGAGATATGAAAAATGGATGTCAAAACTGCTTTCCTCAATGGAAATTTACTTGAGGATGTGTATATGACACAGCCTGAGGGTTTTGTCAATCCCAAGCATCCTAAGAAGGTTTGCAAGCTTCAAAAATCCATTTATGGATTAAAGCAAGCATCCTGAAGTTGGAATCTTCGTTTTGATGAGGCAGTCAAAGAATTTGACTTCATCAAGAACGAAGATAAGCCTTGTGTGTACAAGAAGGTTAGTGGGAGCATAGTAGTATTTCTGGTCCTGTATGTGGACGGCATCCTTCTCATTAGGAATGACATTCCAACATTGCAAAAGGTGAAGCAATGGTTGGGAAAATGTTTCTCAATGAAAGACTTAGGTGAAGCCGAGACAATACTTGGTATTCGAATCTATAGAGATAGATCAAATCGGCTTTTGGAACTAAGTCAAGAAAAGTACATAGACAAAGTACTAAAGCGTTTTAGTATGGGAGACTCAAAGAAAGGGTACATACCTTTGGCTTTGGGAGTTCCTTTGACTAAAGAACAGTGCCCTAAAACCAAAGAGAAAAGGGACAACATGAGTAGAATCCCATATGCATCTGCTATTGGATCTATCATATACGCTATGTTTTGTACTAGGTTGGATGTTGCTCATACACTGAGTATAACCAGTAGGTTTCAGCAAGACCTTGGTGAGAAGCACTGGTCTGCTGTAAAAGGGATTCTGAAGTACCTGCGAAGGACTAAGGATCACTTCTTAGTGTATGGTGGTCAAGAAGAGCTCGTCATACAAGGTTATGTCGATGCTGCTTTTCAGACCAGCACTCAGGATTTTAGATCGCAATCTAGGTTTGTATTTGTTTTAAACGGTGGTGCTGTCAACTGAAGAAACTCGAAGCAAGAGACCGTTGCCGACTCAACTACAGAATCTGAGTATATTGCAGCGAGTGAGGCTGCAAAAGAGGCTGTTTGGATTAAAAATTTCATTTCTGGATTAGGAGTGGTCCCAAGCATCCTAGATCCATTAGAAATTTTCTATGACAACAACGGGGCCATCGCACAGGCAAAGGAGCCCCGATCACACTAGAAATTCAAAAACATATTCAGGAGGTACCACCTGATCAGAGAAATCATTGATCGTGGGGACGTCAAGGTTAGCAAGATAGCAAGTGAAGACAATGTAGTAGATCCTTTGACGAAACAGTTGCGTCCAAATCTGCACGAAGCTCATTTGAGAGCGTTCGATCTTAGGGCTATGCCCAATTGGGACTAGTGCTAGTGGGAGATTGTTAGTGTAAGCCCTAGCCCCAATCCATTGTAATAAAACACTTTAGTTAATAAATGAGGCATTTGTTTTATCTATTGTATTCCTATGCATATCAATTGATAGAACTATCCAAGAATGTTGTTTCAGTTTAAGTTATCATGTGTGAGGCACATGGTTGTAAGACCTTGAAACAAATGAGACTTCATTCTAAATATCCCTAGTCAGTCATTGTTATGGGAATAACAAATGAATTAAGACTAGTATGCTCTCTTTGATAAGTTGAGTTATGTCTTACGGATCATAAGGACAAGAGTGTCAATCAGAGATCATAGATACATGTTAAAGAACATGGTATCTGGATTCGATCCACTCATGAGAACACTATATGGTACAAGTTATAAGTGTTTCTCATATACAAGTTTTGTATCAGAGTTCTTAGACCTAAAATCTCTATGAAACTCTTTATGAATTACTGTGTGCTTTGACATACACCTAACGTGCTCGTAACAGAGTGACAAGTACGGGTATGATTGGGTATGCATTGATTCATGTTAGAGAGCATGAGAGAAGTGAAGGGATTACCCCTCTCTATAAGAGAGAAAATATCATCGGCCACTTGATCAGTGACTGAGAAGTGTATGGCCATACCGAGATGAAATAATGAGTAATCATTATTTATCTAAGAATTCAGTGTCACTGGAATATCAAGAAAGGAATTAATATATATAAGGATGACTAGTTCCATGCCTTATATTAATTCTGATATTTATGGGTAAGGGACTATGCAAAATTGCATTAGGTCACTAAATGCCATATGCATTTTCATTTAATTTGGAATGCTATAATATCTTGCTAGAGAATATATATAGCCTTTGAATTAATTCATTAATTCATTGCCAACATTAAATGGACTTATAGGATCGCACACAAAGCATTGGGCTTAAAATATTTAAATAAAGTATTGGGCATTAATTTGGGCTTTTAATTAAAGTCAAATTAATGTATGTAATGGGCATTATAAATGCTATTGGACCTTGGCCCACGAGAGAGAGAAATTCATCCCACAAAGTTTAATTTCAATTAATTAATTATCTTGTATTAATTAAGTTAATTGAGTATTAAAGCCTAAAAGAATTTAAATTAAATTAAATCATTTAAATAATAGATGGAGTGGCCGAAATTCCAAGATGAAAATCAAGGGATTTCGGCACATGCTCATTATTTATATTAAGTGATTTTATTTAATTAAATGTCTTGTGTTTTATTTCAAATTTGAATTTTAAATTCAAAGGAGTTTAAATCAATATATATTACTTATTTTTAGGAAGTGATTGAAGTTGAATTAATTATCTTGAGATGGTAAAATTCAGATCAAACACTTGCCAAAAGATAAGGATATATATATGAAAAGAAATAAAACCCTAAGAGAGGACTAAGCTTTTGGCGTGAAACCCTATTTTTCTAGGTTTGGCGTGAACTCCTCTCTCTCTCTCACAAAATTCTTTTGGCCAATTTTCATAAGGAGAAAGGATTGTTCCTCATTCTCTTGTGTTCTTGGGTAGTAATAGCAACCTAAGAGAAGTACAAAATCAAATTTTGTAGCTTCAAACCATAGCCATTACACAATACCTTAAAAGAGAGTTAGCAATCTCGATTTTAAGCCGTCGGTGCAATTGTGTGTGTGAGAATAGAGGGAGTGGCGTAAAAGGCTGTTCCTTGGCATTGGTGGTGAAGGTCTAAGGCTAAGATATCCTCCTTGGTCGTTGGTCATCATCAAAATCAAGTTTTAAAGGCATCTAAAGTTGTAAGTTTTAAAACCCTAAAATTGCATGTTTCGATTCTTGTCATGGAATTGTATGGCATGTATGATCAAATTTTATCGTTTTTTCGTTACACGATTACCATGAACATATCATGTCATATTCCATTAGGTTTTTGGAGAGGGTTTAAAGATTTGTAGTATATAAGTTTGGGAAGAGGGAAAATGAGAGGAAATCCTTGAAGTAACCGAAATTGCCCATGGATGCAACATTACAAGCTAGAGTTTTAGGGTGAAGTTAATAGAGCCAAATTGTAGCAGTATAGAATCGGGAAAAAAGAGAGGAAGAAGAAGAAGAAATTTTTTTAACCCATCATGTGCAAATCACGCGCTGTCACGTGTGTAATGACGTGTTCAATGATACGTTGACATGTGGTAAAAATTAACACCTCAACTATTGACTGACAGAACTTCGATCAACTTTGATAGAATTAAATGACAGGGGTATTTTTCTTCCATTTTCATTATATGAAAAATATAAATCTTCCAACCGAAATATTAGAGGTAAAATTGTACTTTTGCCCAAATATGAGGGGAAAAATGCACTTTTGACCAAAAAATTTTAATTGAAAAAAATTGGATTGTGGATTTGAACCGGGTTGAGTTTGGTTTTAGTATTTTAGGGTAAATTTTTTGAATTTTGAATTTAAATTGGATTCAACCCCAAAAAATAAAATTTTCTGGTAATTAATTAATTATTCTCTTTTGGATTCGGTTTTAGGTTTTGAACCCATTTTTCTAAAAAAAATGGGGAACCGCGAGTTTCACAGGGAACCCTAAACTTTTTTTTTTTTTCTTTCCTAAACAAATGTCCCAGCCGCCCCGCTCTCGTCTCTCCATTAAGTATCCTCTGCCTCCTCTGTTGTGCACGAAATTTTTTTGGGGCACTCCCAGTTGTTGCCTTTGTAGGTTTAGGAATTTTTCACTCGACAAATAGTGAATCATGAATTCGACAAGAAGATGATACTTTATTGTCTGGCTCTTCACAGTGTATCATGAAACTCGTTTGAAGAGATTTCTTCCGTCAATTGAGACTATAAGTATGTTTTCTCGACCATCTTCAGTATAAATTGTCGCACTTTATTAATGTGTTGAAAAATTGAAACGAGAGCAGATTAACTCTGGGATTTTGTTTTAATTTGATATGGGAGTGAGATTATGCGACGGTCTTAATCTGGGGATTTCGTCGTTTGAGTACTGCAGACTCGAGTTTTTTTTTTTTTTAAATCGGAAAACCCACAGTGCATGGATTAAGTATTCGAAATTTCGTTGTCTAACCCTAGTTTTACCTAGATGGTGCAAAATGAACATGGGAGTGTAGATGGAGGTGCGTAACTGTGTTTTTTTTCCTCTGTTTCTATAGACTGTTCTAACCGCGTTAAGTCTTACTAGGTTGGTTGGTTATAAACCCTCAAACTGCCACTAATTCATTTTTGTTTGGCTAGTTTGGGTTCATCTCAACTTCGATTCGATATTACTTATCAACAGCTATACCTGTTAGGGCATGAAGCTTAATTTGATTGCAGCTGGCCGAGCTGGTTGGCTTAAATATTGCCAGGCAGTAAGTTATACAGCTGCATAGATTCATCAAGGCATAATACCAGCTCTTGACTGCTGGAGTTTGAGCAGTGTAAGATAGATGATGCCTTACATTTCTTTTTTTTTTTTTTCAACCTTACAATGTATACAGTTGGAATTTTCCTTTCTCAATGATAAGCTGCATGACTATCGCTCGTCTTAATACATTGTCAAATTGTGCTACCCTTTTTCATGGTTAGCTTTTAAATTTGCGTTTTGATTTATTTTCTAGATTTCATGAGCAGCGCTGTATAGGTAACAAGTTGTACTCATTTGTACATTACCTTTGCAAGTTTCTGTTTCTATATATCTCTTTAACTCTTCTAACTTGATTTATAGACCAGCGAGTGTGTTCTTCTAATTATTGCATCGAGAAACTTTTAAGGAGTGAATGACAAGTGTGCCTACTGCCTCACATCATGCTTCTTTTTCATAAAAAGAAAATAATAAATAAATAAATAAAGGCCCAGTTAATGGAATTATCTTTTCTGGTTCAGCTGTAAAGTTGGCTGCAGCAAGCCCAAGAGTGAAAAATGGCTCTTCATGACAGCATGTTTTTATTAAAACCTCGTGTGAAGAAGGAAGCATTGATGGACTTGGTAGCTTAAGTTGGCAAACAAGTTTGGAGCAGAAATGGTGTTCTCATTGATATGAAATCATTTGGCATTGTTCAACTGGTTTATGTAATTAAGAAGCTTGATGGGAGATACTTTCAGGTTAGCATTCTTATGCTTTAATAGCTATGCGATAATGAAGTTCCTGTCTATTAATATTTTCTCTTGAATTATCATTTTCCATGTGTATGTGGTTGTTGTCAAGAGTATCTTCTCGCATGATCTAAAGTACATACATTGGGCTATGATGAATTGGACTTTTAGCAGTTGCTTTTAATAGTGTTGCTTGATTTAGTTCTCATATAATTCTTGCTTAAGCTTTTGTAATATGCACATATTTGATTTTTTCTCATTTTGTCATATAGGTTATTCTCATATGATGTATTGATGTTGAAATCAAACGAAAGTTTAATTAGCTTGCTGTTCAAGACAAATATTTTTTAATCCTTTTATAAAATCAGAGATGGATTAAAGTGAAATAGTTTTTATATGAAACTTAGTAATATGCCTGCACTTCGCATGATAGTGATGAACACATGAACACGATGAAAGTGTGCTAAGTAATGGTTGATGAAAGTGCTGAAATTGTGCAAAGTAACAATCAACAATGTGCTTGGGCAAAGTAAGAACCGAGGGCTTCTTGCTTGGGGGCAGCGAAGCGCAAATGGCATCGAGGCGAGGGCTTCAGACGCTACATGTGATTTGGTGCATGCAAATGTAGTGCGTGCGTATTTAGATTGTATAACTCCTTCGGAGACTATGATTTGGTATGATTATTGGATCGCTTGCATTTCGTTGATTTGACTTTTCAAATGTGAACACATCAAATGCTTACACAATAGATTACTGCTTTAGAAAAGGGAATTATATATATATATATATATATATAAAGAAAACTAATTAGCAAAGTACGTAATCAAAATACATATTTCTATATTAAAAACACAATGTATTATTTTCTTCCTACGTTGACTCAATTTACTCAACTTCCAGCCAGGTGCACTCTTCTTCTTTTCCTTGTTTTTTTTTTTTTTCTTTTCTGCTGTAGTGCTTTGTGTGACATGCGTGCCCCATTTATGAGAGTCGGGATTAGAATCACATGTAAACATATTGGAATACAAGTAAAAAAAAAACTCTTTTAAATAAAAAACAAAGAAGTGGGGAATTAAAAAAAAACTTAAGGCCAAGCATGGTCACGATATGGATTAAAAGGTAAGTCACGATCAAGCTTAGGCAAATCACACCCAAACTTAGGGCTCATGGCCGAATTTTGGGGTGTGTAACGGGCTATATTCATGGGAGCTATAACGGACTAACCCGTGAGGGCCACCATGGGCTAAGCCTATGATGTTTCCAAAACTACACCACCAACTCCAGAACGACACCATGAACAAAGCTTAAAACTCAAAACTACTTTTTAAGGCTAAGGTACGATTATCAATAAAGGATTAAGATATGCAAGTTTAAACTGCCAATTCTACCTCAATTCACCATTTTTCTCCTAAAAACATAACACTTTAATTCTACCTTTATTCATTCATCATCATTGCCAAACTCTAGATATCTGAAATGTAGAACATTTTTCAAGGAAAAAGCACTAAGAAGAAAAAGAATAATTCTCTCTAAAATTATAGCTTGATTGATATTTAAAGAGCTTAAATCCTTTTCCTCTACACATAAAGTACACCATACTTAGATGAAATCAATATTGCTAGCTTTATTCTTTTTTTTTGAACAGCTAAAGTAATCAATTTTATAATTGATAAGTAGGGATTCACAAAAATTCTTCTTAAAGAGGAATTACATTTTGAAAATTTTTTCAATCTCACGTGATATTGGCAATGTATCTAACAATTGAAGCACGACCCTTTACTCACTAGCATGTCCTAAGAAAAATTTATCTCACATATTTCTAGAATGACCAGTTCAAAAAGGGTAAGACAAGGCTTTTTAGGCTTAAGAGATCAAAATGCAGGTGTAATTAACAAACATAAAATTTAGCACGCATTTAGCATGCTCAAAAAGGCTTGTAAGGGATATTGTATACTAAAAGTAGGTCAAAAGGTCTTTTCAAAATTCAATCAAGAAAAATGTTGCCTAAGTCATTTCTAATCTCATTTTTGAGTTCTTTACTTACTTTGAAGGGTGATAAGGAAAGTTCTAGCGCTCTAAAATTCCTATTCAATCACCTTCATATACTGATTTTTATTATTTTTAAAATCAAGCCTAAAATGCGCATTTATTAGGAGATCTACTGGTGTTGATCAAATTGAAACTAATCGATGAAGGAAAATTCATTCAACAACCAAGCACTCTCTTGCCGTTTCAACTAATCTAAACAAGGCTTTCTAATTCCAAGTTCAAGGTCATTCACAACAAAAATAACTATGAGGGTAAACTAACTAGGTGCAAAAATATGTAATAACAACACAAACAAAAACAAACATCACAACTAAACTAAAATCAAAACACAACTGAAAATTAAACTAGATATAACAAAATAGTAATATTAGCGACGGATTGCAAATTCAGTCGCTAATTTAGCGACGAAATATTTCGTCGCATATTTTTATTTTTTCGTCGCTAATTTATATTTCTATTTAGTCGCCGAATTATAATAATAATATTTAGCGACTGTCTTCCGTCGCTAAATACAAATATAGTGTAAAATTTAGCAACGAAATATTTGTCGCTAATTATTTTCGAAATTATATATTTTACATATTAGCGACAGTTTTTTGTCGCAAATCCGTCGTGAAATTATTAATTGAATTTTTTCTTTTGCTGTATTTTATAATTTTAATCCTGTATACAAAGATCGATATTTATTTATTTTCAACCTGTAAACAGCAATGATCTCACACATATAAATATATATTGATTACAAATCAAAATATGTTCCAAAATACACATATATAGATAATAATTTGAAACATTGCATAATATTATCCTTAATCTGTCATGAAACAATAAAATAACAAATATCATTGTACTAATTAGCACCAAAAGTGTCATCTAAATAAAATAACGATCAAACATATAGTGCGGCTAAGCTTTTTTTGCTTAGACACTTCAGTGCGTGTAGGATCCACACCAACAGCAGCAAAACTCTTGCAAGAAGAGTAATTGATAAATCCATCCATGAAGAATTTGTTTTTGAAAGAAATGTATTTGCCCCCAATACCCCCTCCAAATCCCCAAATGACACAGACACAATATGCAGAACATTTTCCATTTATCTATTGAAGCTGAAATAGTACCAGTAAGCAAAGATGGTTTCCATATATCCATTGAAGCTGAATTCTTCTACCATTACTGGCTTTATTTCCATCCCAGGTTGGAGATTTACATTAACAACCATTTATATCTTAACCAAAAAATTTGTATTTAATCAACGGAAATGGTTCTGTTTATACATGGATTGCAAAAGTGTTGTTGATATTGATATCCCCCGAGGTCTAAATGACATATGGTTAAGCCATTGCCCCAAGTAAGTTGAAAAGAATCAAGATAAATGAAAAAAAGTCCTCTACATAGTAGATAGCATTAGTTTAAGTTCGGACTTGCTACTTTGCCCTATCTGTCACTAGGATGGAGCTATTCCAAGATGTTTAGTACACTAGATTGTAATCTGGCATTCCTGGTGGAATAAAGTAAACTCTAGTTCAATTTTCCTTCAGAAGATTCTTTGCCATGTCATTGTTTGTCTTTGGAGATCAAAAGTGTTGCGCAACACTGTAAACTCTAGTTCTCTCCTTTCTATTTATTGTTAAACTAAAACCTTGAGATGGCAATAAGGACACAATTCCATCAAAATTTGATGTAAAAAACATAAGAAATATTAGGAAAATTTCACATATGCCCTAGACAAAAGAGAAGATATGATATCAACAAGTAACTCTGATTGCTTGCTGCATTAATGGTATTAATCAAGAACACTACAATAGACAGCTTGAGAAGAACAATACAGGACACTTGCTAGAGAAATGTCCTCTGAAAGAAAGGCAAGTACCTGAACACGCCAAGAATTGGCAGTCCCTTCTGCATAGCCACACTTCGTTTAGTAAGTAGAACTGCACCAGCGCCATCACTTACTTGGCTAGCATTACCTAAGATAAAAATTACAGTCAGATGTCAACAGCAGGACTCTGATGAACAAAACATTGAAAAGCAAGTATGGCTATATTAAATACCAACAGTAGTGGATCCATCCTTTTTAAATGTCGACTTGAGCTTAGACAGGGATTCCATGTTTGTCTGTGGCCGAATCCCATCATCCACAAAAATTGTGAGAGACTTCTCTTCACCAGTTTTTGGGTCCACAAACTTTGAACAAATACGAAATGTATAAAACATATAAAAAGAAGAAGAAGACAAACTCATGAAAATTAATGTTTTTGAAAAAAAAGAAAAAGAAAAAGAAAAACCTTTGTAGACACTGGGATGATTTCATCCTTGAATTTACCAGATGCTGTTGCAGCAGCTGCTTTCCTATGAGATTCAACCTTAATAAATATAAGATATCAGCTTGGGCATTATGTCTGCATAAAAAGATTACAAAATGTACAATGTTCCTTAAAACTTACAGCAGCCAGGTCTTGCTCTTGCCTCGTTACACCACCAAACTGTTGTGCAACATTTTCAGATGTGATACCCATAGGAAGAAGACAATCTCGAGCTTGAACAAAACTCTCTGCCTGTTAACAGTGTTACTTTGCTTAAATATATACCACAAATTACTCAGCCTTCTGAGGATTTAAAAGGTGAAAAAATGGGATTACTCTTGGGTTCACTTGGGGAACTCAGCTAATGTTATCCGCTGTCATGAACTCCAACCTAGCCCCAATGCCTGATGTTGGGAAAGAAGAAAGGGATAAAAATATAAAAGTTAAGCACAATGAAGGTCATCCTCCAGCAAGAAACATTCTCCATTCACTCTTACCAATGTCATAAAACCCTGCTTTTATGGAAGCAGCAAAATCAGCAACTGCCTGCAAGCCATATGAACATTGCCTGTTGACTGTCCTGATGGGCACCGTTTCTGGTTGAAACAGATGGATGAATTATAAAAGAGGAAAATAAAAAATCTAAATAGTATATATGAAGAAACGTCCCAAAGTTGCATTTCAACAAGGTTTTTTCTATCAAAGCCTGCAAGAAAGTTATATAACTTATCAACAAGGTAGGAGGCAGAGAGCTTAATCAGAAAAGCAAAAAAATATATGGCTGAACATATTATGATACCATACACAAAAGAATGCAATCACCTCTCTTTATTAGAAACTTCTAACAAACTAATATTCATACCCATTCAGGCCAAGAAATCTAACCTTCAAAACTGAGCCAAGTATATCATCAGCATGGGCGTCCTTGAAACCACCACGCTTGGCTTTGCAAATGGCTGTTGGGTATGCACTGTTTACAGAAGGCGAGTTTGGAAAAAAGAAGATGTGAGAACACTTAAGAAAAAATTGAAAGAAAGAAAATAAAAATATGACTGACATAACTAAATTTGCTTAACATATCTGCATAAATCAAGAAACTTACGCCACAATCATGATATCATCACCAAATGCAGCTGTCCTGTGATATGCAGCACTATCCCCAGCAGCACAAATTGAAGTCTAACAAATAGAAAGACATAATGAGAGGCAACATCATTATGGTACGAAAAATCAGATTAAACCACAAGTGAAACACAAAGGAACAACGAATATAATTATTTCTAGAAAATCAGTGAAACATTCTCATAATATCCTTTTAGTACAGTGAAGAAATAGTAGCAAATCCTTCTAGATATTATCTTTTTAATTATGCATGTTTTTAATTAGTTCATGCATGTGTTCAAGCTCCTCATCAGTCACTGAACATAGCATGAAATGAGAATCTGAGTTTGGCCAGGAATGAGTTAAGTAAACTTACTGGCTGAAGGGTGTGAGATGTGAGAATCTGAACTTGGCCATTCTTATCAAGCAATGGTTTCCCTGACTTGTCCCTCTTCACTATGTCTTCAGCATTGCCATGATCTACAGTGACAATATATATCTATATATATATGCATACACACCCCATTAGTTAAGAATTTAAGCAAAAATGGTAAATAATAGCTGTTTAAAATAATTCCCAAATACAAAATAGAAAGTTAAAATAGAAAAAAAACTTCTTACTTTGATATCCAAAACTATATCTTTGTTTAAGAAATTAATGTTCATTATGGTATGTTGTAACTATTTCAAAGTCAAAAGGATGCTATTAAATTAATATTGGATTTAAAGTGCAAGAGAGGAAATTGAACAGGGCAAAATCAAGATAATCCACTCGGTTGAGTGCTTATACCACTCAACTGAGTGTTATTCTTCAGTCCTGAGAACCAGTCCCTGCATTTGCCATCTTAATCTCACACCAAAATGACTGCATTTGCCATCTTAACCATAAAGTCAACAGCAACACTTAAAGGCAAGATCTCAAAAAATCATCATGCACCCATAAGTCCAGTTAATCAGTTGGCAATGCAATTTTAGTAATTAAAATTTTCAAAAGTATAGTCATTCTAAATTACCTCTTGACTATCCTTAGTTCTAAGCATGGTATGTATTAAAACACAGTCTAACAACATAATCCACATAAGCCTTCTTGTATATACAAGTTTTTCTATATTCAACTTTATTTTTTTTTCCAATTAAACCTTTAAGAGAACTACATTATTTATGATCCCAACAGTTCTATCCTTTTGCAGCATTTCTATTAAATTGTCAATCTCTTAAAATAAATCAAGATGAGGTTACAGCTCTTTTAAAACTTTAAGAATAGAAGATTAAAACTAGGTATAATTCTTTAGCAATTCATGCTATAGACAATGTTCACTGTATAGCGAGATAATAAGCAAGTATGACAAAAAGACAGGGATAAGACACTATTAGATATAAAAATGAGAATAGACAACGCAAGCAGTAACTGGGTTTAGAACCCTTGGAAAAATGTAAAGGTGCAAACTTCAATAAAGAGTCTCGCTAAAAAAATGTCTGGAATTTCAGAAATAAAGGGATATGCTAGCATTAGTGACATATATGAATTTGTTAAATACAAAATGATTTCTTTGACATCAAATACTCAGTCCAACATACCTTCCTTTCAACAAACGCTACAGTTAAAGGCAAAAGGGGATCTGGTTTTTCAGCCTCAGATGCGTCATCAATAAGCAAGGCTAGAAGGCAAGTAATCTACACCATATTAAATGCTGTCAAATTTCATATATTAACTTCATTAGTCAAAGAATGAAGATATAGAAGATGCATGGATGAAATTTTAAAAAGTGACTTGATAAAATTATCTGAATTAGATATCATTAATGGGGAAAAGAAAATTACATCTAAATCTTTATCTGATTAATTTATTAGGCTCCTTTAAACAATATATATCATATAATACCATAATATTCTTTGTATTACAAATTTACAAGCAATGCTACTCTATACCTTTCATATCTAACCAAGAATTGTTCTTTTCCTAAGAAACCAAAGTCATCCAAATATAAAGCATTAAAAAGGAGTAACAAAAATGGAGTTAATCATGCAAAGGTTTATATTATGAGAAAATCCAAGTTCCTACCACTTAATATAACCCAAAAAAGTACTATTGTAATGTTCAATAAAAACAAAGATAAAAACTTTTAACACTACATGCATAAGGAAATATGTTACTAATGTAAAATGAAAGCTTACCTTCTCGCTATTAGAAACCTTTCACAAAACTTGAGATACATTTGCTATTGGGTAGCTCACTTTTCCAACCTTAACTTGCACAGGAGCAGTTAAGTACTTCTGAAGTTGGAGGAAAAAAAACCAACATAAATTCTTCATGACAAAATGAAAGGAATTGTATACATATAAGACTATTTTTCTCAAAAGAATTTATTTCAAAAAACAAGTACCATTCAATAAATAAATCATATCAATGGGTATGAATTGCACCAGACATTTTAAATGCCCTAGAAGTCATTGAATAGAAATTCTAAAAGAAATAAATGTCAACCACCACAAGTGAGAAATGAATGCATAACAAATTTTCAGGGCAAATTACAACACAAACCTCGAAGAATATACTGTCGAGAAAGAATTTAGGAAAATAGTGCTCAGGAATTATCAACTAATATTCAAAATATCGAATATAATGGAGTATGCTTTCAAATATAATAAACTATTTAGATTTAAATTATAGTTAACATAACACTAGCAGAAACTTTCAAGGCATCCAAGTTTGAAATTCTCCAAGAAATATTAAGACAACTCTAATCTCATATTGAGACAACCTGAATAACATTGGCCTGTGCAAGGCATGGCACAAGAGGCGACAGGCTTAGGAGACTTCTCGACCTCAACAAGGCACATACGGCAGTTGCCGGTGATGGAGAGACGACTGTGGTTACAGAATCGAGGAATGTCGACACCGGCGACTTCACATGCTTGCAAAATCGTAAATCCCTTGGGGATTTTGAAAGGATAGCCATCGACAAAGACCTCGATGGCATCATCGGGATTGGGAAAGTGAACACGAGCACCGACCAGAGGTGTTCGAGGAGGAAGATCTGGAGTCGGTTCAGATGCAGCGGCGGCAGCGGAAGCTTCAGGAGACTGAACCACCGGAGGAAGGTGGCGGTGGCGATCTGCACCCCTTCGCCGGCGTCGAGCAGCGGTGGCCAGACCAGGTGACGGCAGCCCGCCTCCCCTTCCCGCTTCTCTCTTCCCCGATTCTCTCTGTTTTTTTTTTCTTTTTCCTTTCCTTAAATCTAAACCACACATCAACCTTCTTTTATTATAACCCACTAATTATCTTTCTTGCTAGATAAATCTTCAAATATCTACCATAATAATGTGAATGGAATAAATTCATTTTAGCCCCCTAACATTCCTTTAAATACTCAAATTATTTAATTATTATTATTATTATTATTATTATTTAGTTTTATTGATTTTACATTAAAATATCGGGTTATAAGAGATTTTGATTCAATTTCATTAATTGTTTATTCGAAAACAATAAGCATCCCAATAATAATGTGAAATATGAGTTTTAATTCTTTTTTATTCACATTTGCAATATAATAGTCAATATGCTGAAAATTGATAGTAAATAAATATTTTTTCTCTAAGAAAAAATTTAAATTAAACAATAGAGTTTGATTTCGATATCAAATAAAGTTTCAGTTAAATCTAGCAAATTGATCCAACTAAGCGGTTTGGAGTTTAGGCGGTGCCGAATCTAATTAAATAAAAAAAATTTTGGAAGAAAAGTAATTGAAATTCAATTTTTACAATTTAGATAGAAATCTCATTAAAATTGAATTTTGAAGGAAAATTAAAAAATTTGAAAAGCAATGAGCCATGTGTAGAAGATATTTTTGAAAGGAAATTTCAAAATTGGTCATTACGTAAAAAATTCAGAAAATAGCATTTTTTTTGCAATAAAAATTAAACTTACAGACCTTAAAAACTAATCTTCACCGATCAAAATAACAATAAGGAGTTTTGAACGTACTCACCAAAAATCAGGCCAATCTAACGGCAAATGATTTTTCGATCGTCTTCATATATAAAACTGGTCATTAAGTAAAAAATCCAAAAATAATCTCTTTTTTGCAACAAAAACTGAAATCACAGACCTTAAAAACTAATCTTCACCATTCAAAATTCACAACAAGGAGTTTCGAACGTACTCAACAAAAATTAGGCCGATCTAACTGCAATTTATTTTTCGATCGTTTTCACATACAAAATTGGTCATTATGTAAAAAATCCAGAAACCAGCCTATTTTTTACAACAAAAACTGAACTTAAAGATCTTAAAAACTAATCTTCACCGTCCAAAATTAACAACAAGGAGTTTCGAATGTACTCACCAAAATCGGTCCAATCTAACGGTAAATGATTTTTCGATCATTTTCATATACAAAACTGGTTATTACGTAAAAAATCCAGAAAATAGCCTTATTTTTGCAACAAAATTAAACTTACAGACCTTAAAAACTAATATTCACTGTTCAAAATTAACAATAAGGAGTTTTTAACGTACTTACCAAAAATCAGGCCAATCTAACGGCAATGATTTTCTGATCGTCTTCATATATAAAACTGGTCATTAAGTAAAAAATCCAGAAATAACCTCTTTTTTGCAACAAAAACCGAACTCACAGACCTTAAAAACTAATCTTCACCATTCAAATTAACAACAAGGAGTTTCGAATGTACTCAACAAAAATTAGGCCGATCATTACGGCAAATGATTTTTCGATCGTCTTCACATGCAAATTGGTCATTATGTAAAAAATCCAGAAAATAGCCTCTTTTTTGCAACAAAAATTGAACTTCCAGAACTTAAAAACTAATCTTCACCATTCAAAATTAACAAGGAGTTTCGAACGTACTCACCAAAAATTAGGCCAATCTAACGGTAAATGATTTTTCGATTGTCTTCGTATACAAAACTGGTCATTACGTAAAAAATCCAGAAAATAGCCTTTTTTTTGCAACAAAAACTGAACTTACATACCTTAAAAACTAATCTTCACCGTTCAAAATTAACAACAAGTAGTTTTGAACGTACTCACCAAAAATCAGGCCAATCTAACGGCAAATGCTTTTCCGATCATCTTCGTATACAAAACTGGTCATTAAGTAAAAAATCCAGAAATAACCTCTTTTTTGCAACAAAAACCAAACTCACAAACTTTAAAAACTAATCTTCACCATTCAAAATTAACAACAAGGAGTTTCGAACGTACTCAACAAAAATTAGGCCGATCTAACGGCGAATGATTTTTCGATCGTCTTCACATACAAAATTGGTCATTATGTAAAAAATTCAGAAAATAGCATTTTTTTTGCAACAAAAATTAAACTTACAAACCTTAAAAACTAATCTTTACCGTTCAAAATTAACAACAAGGAGTTTCAAATACACTCACCAAAAATCAGGCCGATCTAACGATAAATACTTAACCGTTGAATCTTTACTTACACTATTCCATATAAAAGCTGTTCAATATGTGTGTGTGTGTGTATATATATATAGAAAATTTATGTTTAAATAAATCGAGAAAACCATGTTATATTATCGTTCTAAGCTAATAATCATGTATTGTTAGAGAATTTGATAATGACCAAGAATATAATTTCACGAAAGATTATTTTATTTTATTAAATAGTTAATTTCATGCATAATTGAATTATTAAAACCGATAATTGACTAACACATCTAACAAATACATACATATAAAAAATACTCATTTATTTATGGGTTTGATTGCATATATTTGATAAGTCATCATTTTAAACTAGTTTACACTTTACACCAACTAAACTAACAGTTATTGAGATATTGCAAAAACCATCAACAATATATACAATAGCTATACCATGAACGTCTTTTTTTATAAATTAAATATAAATTACAAATTTTTTTATTATTATGTTAAATGAAATAATAAATTTTATATTACTTTTTTATAAATATTTATTTTTATTAATCTTGAATACGCAAATATATAATAATCTTAATAATTAGTTTATTAATATTATTATTAAAAATGCAATTTTTCTAAATAAATAAATTTAGATTTTGGTATAATTGTTAAAAAATTATTATCAACTAATAAAATAATTTCTAATTTTCAGTTATAAAATAAATTTCTAATTTCCAAAAAAAAATTATTTTTTACTTTATTTGCGACAAATTAGCGACTAAAATTTTCCCTCCTAAATTAGCGACTAAAATTTTCGTCGCTAAACTGTCGCAAAAAAAGGCGCTAGATTTTTCCTCCTAAATTAGCGACTAAAATTTTCGTCGCTAATTTTTCTGGAAATAATTTTATGAATAAAAAATTATAAACTTTAGCGACGGAATAATTTGTCGCTAATTCCGTCGCAAAACATGGCGCGTACACTTCCCGCCAATAATTAGCGACTGTTTTTTCATTTCGTCGCTAATTCATCGCAAAAAATAGAAAATATCCTTTTCGCGACGATTATAAAACAGTCGCTAATCCGTCGCAAAATTTGCGACGAAAATGATGCCGTCGCTAATTTTAGTCGCTAATTGACAGTTTTTTTGTAGTGATATGAACTAGCATCCCATTTCGGAGCTTACTACCTTAATACCGATCTACCCTCCAACTATTTCTGAATTAAAAATGCACAATCTAGTATTATGAAGCCATATTAGTAGATACTGAATTAGTAGATATAGAACATAATTTATGATGAGAGAGATAAGAATATGATTACTTATAATAAGGTTAAGATTATTCATGTCATTACTCAATCAGAATGGGGATTACGATCGTATCAATTAAATACGTTATCAGGATATCCTCCCCAGTTGGTATATAGCTGCTTAAGAAATTTTCAACATTCGTGGTTCTTTTATTTTTCACATAAGTTCGGTGACATTCTTTCAAATTGGTTCATCAGATGGTTTAGTTATTTTGGTTTGATCATTGAAGCAACTCCATTCCAAATCAAAGAAGCTTTTGTCAAGTTTACTACTTACTGCAACCCAGGTGCTCTTGACAATCTTTTAAAATATTGTGCAATATTCAAGGTTCCATGAATTGTTTCATGGACCTATCACATTTCTAAGCAGGTTAATCAGTTACCAATTCTTTATCGCGAATTTAGAGTAAAATGGTGGGATAGTTTTGATATTAAGAAAGCAGATAGACAAGCAGTTATTAATTATCTAGAGTATCCAGCATCAACACCTTCATCTTCAACTTGTCCAACGGGATTTATTGTAGATAAAAATCAAATTGTCAATTTATTATCATCAGCCTATACAGAAGACAAATTCAATTATATTTTCAATCGCATTTCAGCAGAAAGAACTAACTCATCCGAATGTAGTACTCCGCCTCGACGAGCGCTTGAAGATTTTCAAGATCCATATGCAGATGTAGAATTATAAATTATACAATACGTAGTCATATTGTATAAAGACTAAATGTAATAGTATATAAAGACTACATGTACTATATATGTATTTATAGAAAAAATGAGAATGAAAAAACAATAAAAAAGTCAAAAGTCAAAAATTGTAGGCTATCTTTAAGCCTTTTTCTCGGCACTTTCTTTTAAAGTTTTAAAAGATAAAACTTTAGTTTTCTAATGGTATTTTACCATTCATACATTATTACCTTATCCTGACACAAACTATTATTTCACAAAAGATAAGTTTTCATCATTTCAAATAACACATTTTCAAAAGAAAAATCAATGCATTTTATCCAAATCATTATTATGACTCTGAATGCCTTATCAAGATCATCATTTCAAAGACAGATGTTAAGTGTGGTAGTGATTTTATCTTCATACAATTATTACAAGGATTGAGCATCAACTTTATTCAAGTATATAAGAAGGTAATTTTCATCAGTTGGAGCACGGCTTTTCACGCACGGCTTTTTACACGAAGGTTTTACACAAGCACAGTTATAGAGAAAAGTAAAAAAATCCCTTGTAATATCAACCTCCTTTTGTACTAGAACCTTAGATTTACAACTTATATTTTTAAAAGATTGTTCTTGTACTCCTATTACTTCATCAGAAACACCTTCTGTATTATCATCAGATTATAATCCATCAAGTATTTCTTTTTAAATATGTCTTCGTGTATAGATAAATTTTTAAATGGTTTATATTCAATTGATTTTGATAATGATAAAGATATAAAAATCTTGACAATTGTAAAATTCATTTGAATGAAAATCTTCATGTTCTTTAATTAAATAATGAAAATCTTCATGTTCTTTAATTAAATAATCCATTAAACTAATTAATTCTTTCTTTAACAAAAATATATCTTTATCATTATCAAAATCAATTGAACATAAACCGTTTAAAAATTTATCTATGCACCAAGACATATTTAAAAAGAAATACCTGATGGATTATAATCTGATGATAATACATAAGATGTTTCTTATGAAGTAATAGGAGTACAAGAACAAGCTTTTGAAAATATAAGCTGTAAATCTAAGGTTCTATATTACAAGGGATTTTTTATTTTTCTCTCTAATTGTGCTTGTCTAAAACCTTTGTGTAAAAAGTCGTGCGTGAAAAGTCATGCTCCAACTGATGAAAATTGCCTTCTTATATACTTGAATAAAGTTGGTGCTCAATCCTTGTAATAATTGTATGAAGATAAAATCACTGCCGCACCTAACATCTGTCTTTGAAATGATGATCTTGACCAGGCCTTGGTTTGGATAAAATGCATTGATTTTTCTTTTGAAAATGTATTATTTGAAATGATGAAAACTTATCTTCTGTGAAATAATAGTTTGTGTCAGGATAAGGTAATAATGTATGAATAGTAAAATACTATTAGAAAACTTAAGTTTAATCTTTTAAAACTTTGAAAGAAAGTGTCGAGAGAAAGGCTTAAAGATAGCCTACAATTTTTGACTTTTGAATTTTTTTTGCGATTCTTTTTTCATTCTCATTTTTTCTTTATATACATATATAATACATTTAGTCTTTATATACTATTACATTTAGTCTTTATATAATATGGCTAAGTATTGTATAATTTATAATTCTACATCTGCATATGGGTCTTGAGAATCTTCAAGTGCTCGTCGAGGCGGAGGAGTACTGCCTTCGGATGAGTTAGTTCTTTTTGTTGAAATGCGATTGAGAATAGAATTGAATTCATCTTCTGTAGAGGCTGATGATAATAAATTGACAATTTGAATTTTATCTGCAATAAATCCTGTTGGACAAATTGAAGATGAAGGTGTTGATGCTGGTTGCTCTAGATAATTAATAACTGCTTGTCTATCTGCTTTCTTAACATCAAAACTGTCCCACCATTTTACTCTAAATTCGTGATAAAGAATTGGTAACTGAATAACCTTCTTAGAAATGTGATAGGTCAACGAAACAATCCATGGAACCTTGAACATTGCACAATATTTTAAAAGATTGTCAGGAGCACCTAGGTTGCAATAAGTAGTAAACTTGACAAAGCTTATTTGATATGGAATGGAGTTGCTTCAATGATCAAACCAAAATAACTAAACCATCTGATGAACCAATTTGGAAGAACGTCACCGAACTTATGTGAAAAATAAAAAAAATCACGAATGTTGAAAATTCCTTAAGTAGAATGCTTTATACCATGCTTCTTGATAATCATAATAGCTATATACCAACTTAGAAGGATATCCTTATAACATTTTTAATTGATACGGTCGTGATCTCCATTCTGATTGAGTAATGACATGAATAATCTTAACCTTACTATAAATAATTATATTCTTATCTCTCTCATCATAATTATGTTCTATCTCTACTGATTCAGTAACACTAATATGGCTTCATAATACTCTCTTGTTTTATTCTAATTTTCCTCATAAAATGCCAACTGTTGGGAAAAACATGATCGATTAACCTATAAAAACTTTGACTCTCTAATATATGAAGTTTTTATGGTTCTAAAACTTTAATAAATAATCTTTTCTGATTCATATGATAAGGAGAAGAAGTTTTGGTAAAAGGAGAATGTACTATAGGAGAAGAGGAAGAAGATAAAGCTGATGAGTATGGACGAGGAGGTACAGAGGGTGAAAAAGTTTGAGGTCTTTGAAGTTGAGGAAACGAAGGTGTTACAGGGAATAAAATTCTAGATATGGTCCTAATAGGAGGAGGTATGAGTGGATGATTCTGTTGAGAATTTCCTGTTGATAATGTAGTTTTTGTCAAAACTTTCTTATTAGAACTCATTTGCCCTGTAAGAATTCACGAGAAAGAAAATCAGGTAAACTATTATCTTTTTCTTTGATGAATTCGATTTCAAGATCAAAGTTGCTAAGTAAAGCTTGCCATCTTGCAAAAATCTATTTTGAAATTAAATTTTTGACATCTTTTTCTAAAACATATTTTGCTGATAAATAATCAATTCGTAACAAAAATCTTTTCATGTATAAATCATCTTTAAACTTTTTTATGCATAAAACTATACTTAAAATCTCTTTTTTGATAGTAGAATAATTCTTTTGAGTTTGACTCCAGCTTCCTGAATAAAATTTTACTAATTCTTCTTTGTTTGTTTCTTTTCGTTTTTGTTTTAAAATACCTCCATAACCTATATCATGAGCATCTGTTTCAATTATTAAAAATGCTTCTGGATGTGGTATATTTAAACATGATAAAATTTTAATTTTTCTTTAATTTTCTTAACTATACTAGTATGTTTTTCTGTCCATGGTTCATGTTTCTTGTTTAATCTATCATATAATTGTTTACATAATTTTTCTAAATTCTTGAAAAATCATGAATATAATTTAAACATCCTAAAAATCTTTGTAACTGTTTCTTATCTTTTATTTCATCTAGAAATTTATTAGTAAATTCGAAACTTCTATTTATTGGTTTTATAGTGCCTTGATCTATATCATGTCCTAGAAATCTAACTTTAGTTTGAAAGAGTTGCATCTTTGGTGCAGAAACTACTAATCTATTCTGATGAATTAAGTGAAAAAAACTCTTTAAATGTTTGATATGTTGACTTATAGAATTTGAAAAAATTAGTACATCGTCAATATATACTATTGAAAATTCATGTATTGTAAAATATCATTCATAATATTTTGAAATTTTGAAGGAGCATTTTTTAAGCCAAATGGCATAATATTTCATTTATAATGTCCAAATAGAACATTAAAACCTGTTTTATACCTATCTTCTTCATCTACTTGTATTTGCCAAAATTCCGATTTCATATCAAATATGGAAAAAATATTTGCATCATATAATTTTTTTTAATAAATCTCTTTTGTATGGTGTAGGGTATCTTATCTATTGTAAAATTGTATTTAAGGGTTTATAATTTATTACTAATCTATGTGTATCTCTTTCTATTTCTGCTGCATTTATAACATAAAATATTGAACATGACCAAGGAGACTTAGAATCTCTTATTAATCATTTATCCTTTAAATATTGTATTTCTTTTCGACAAAATTTTTCTAACTCTGGTGTCATTTTAATAGCTTGAGATTTTGTTGGAATTTTCTTTTCATCAAAGTCTTTTATGTAAGGTAATTTTACTACATGTTTTCTATTCCAAAAAGCATTAGGTACTGGTGCACAAATTTCTTTTGAAAATATATTTTCAAATTCTTTAATTTTTTCTCTTATTTCTGGACTATATAATTGTTCTTTTATTGTTTTTCCTTTTATTTCTTTTATGAGAAATTTAATTTGTTTTTGTTTATTTTTTAACAAATTGACTTCTTGAATATTTTTTCTTACATGACTAATATCTCTAGATACTATAGGAAATGCAAATTTGAAAAGAACTTTTTTATGTAAAATTGTTGTCTTAATGCCATTATCTCCTACCTAAAAAGGATATAACATTGTAATAAAGGGTGTTCCTAATATAACTCCAGAATTTAAGTTTTTAACTAACACTAAATGAATTTTAAAACAATATCATTTATTGAAAATCTTAACTCTTGATAATTTATAATTATATTAACTTAGATCCATTAGTTGTACCTAACCTTTCAGAGGTTTTTTCATAATATTTAGTTGGAATTAATCCTTTCTGAATACAATTTTGATCTGCTCCACTATTTATTAAGGCTAAAGTAGTTAAATAAAAATCATTATTAACAATTATATCTAATTTTACATATCATTTTTGATAATTCATTTGAGATAAATTGTTTATATATTAATCTTGTGTGTCTTTAATAACAATACTAGAAGATACTATTTCTTTTAATTTTTTGTATTCTTTTATAGAATTATTAAGACTATGTTTGAAACTTTTTTCTTCTAAACTTTGAACTTTTCCCTTTAATATAGTTACTTCTTGTTTTAATATTTTAATTTCTTCCTGAAGATCTTGAATAGTTGTTTCTTTCTTAATTTCAAATTTTTTTTATATACGTCAGCTAAATTATAAGTTGTAAAATCTCTTTTTTCTTTTGTACTGATTATTTCTCTTAATCTAAGTAAATAATTTTTTTTTATTTTCGGATCATCTATTTTATCTGTAATGTCTAATAAATATTCTTTTTCATCACTTATCATATTTATATTATTACACTGACATGATCCTAAACAACTACAGGATTCAGAATCAGAATTACTATCTTCACTACTAGTTTCAGAGTTTTCACTTATTGCATTTAAATCATCTTCTGAGTAATTAATAAGTTCGTCATCACTACCTGAATCTTTATTGATTATAATTTTAGCTATTTCCTTTTTTAATTCTTCTGAAATATCTAAATTATTTATACTTTTCTTTATTCTACAATCTCTTGAATAATGTCCTTGCTTGCCACATTTGTAACAAATCACTATATCTTTTTTACTAGTCTTAGGTTTAAACTTTCTATATTTTGGTTTTTTCTTAATGGGCTTTTCCTGATTATAATTTCGTTTTGGTTTATATCTTTTTCTCTTATATATGTATTTTCTCTTAGGTTTTATTTTCCTTTTAGTACCTGATGGTGCTCTAATTTGTTGATAACTATACTGCTCACAAAATGAACCTAATTCTTTTCTTCCTACTACACTATCTCTATTAAGTTTTGCCTTTAATTTTAAATCAGTGCAAATTGATAATCCTTCTATGTTAACTATATTTATTAGTTGTCCATAAGTTAAATCATTATAAGGTATCATACCATTATTATCGCTTTTTAATCTACGCCTTACTCTTTCTGCAAATAACTTAGGTAATTCTACTAAAATCTTTCTTTCTAATAAATATTATTATAATCTGTTCTAGTCATTACTTTAGTTAAAAATAGATTCTTATACCATCTAAAATTTTGTAATTTAGGACAAGTTAAGTTTTGAAAAATTTCTGAACTTTTTTTTTGATATAAACGAGGATCTCCTACAAAATTTTTAGCAATTGCAAATATTAAAGTACTTATTATATCATCTTGCTTTATTTCAAGTTGAACATTATTTTTTACCTTAATAATCTTTTTGCATGCTGTTAATATAAAATTTTTATCTATTTCGGTTACATAATAATCCCACTAACCTTTTAACTGTCCAGTAAATCCTGATATTAACATCTGAGATATTGCAGTTTCATTATTTTCTTTTGATTTATAAGCACTAGCTGCCATAGTTATTTCTTGTAATAAATTTAATATCTGATATTCTGATAAACCATCTATATTCCATTCGTATAAAGATCTTCCATCATATTCTAATTGATATATAGTTTCTACATATTGAGTATTTGGAGGTGAAGGCCTAGGATAATAATTTTGAGTTTTTGGTCTAGGTGTATATGTATTAAAATGCAATTTTTTAATTGATAAATCATCTTCATTATTTGGCTTAAACTGTTCTTCTATGTTTTTTAGGAGTTTTTATTTCAGACAGTTTCTTCGTCTATAGTCATAATTTGTTTATCCTTAATATTTAACTTTGCTAATTTTTCTTATATTTTTCTTGATACAGGGTCTTCATCTTTAAGCTAATTATTCCTGATGAGAATTCAAAAGGTTTAAATAATGGAGTTTCTAATTCAATAGGTGGTTTTTCTATTACTCTTTTTGATGTTTGTCCTATTTAGGTGTTTATACTATATCTTCAACTCTATTTACTTGATTAGCTATAGTATCTAATATTTGATTTGAAAAATTATTTTGTAATATTACATGTTGTAAATCTTTTCCTACTTCTTTATTTTCTGTTTTTATTTCTTCAAATGATTCGGCAAAATAAGTTTTTCTTTATTTTTTACTTGAATACGCTCTAATGGAGGATGTATAGATACTATTGATTTTTCATCTAAAGTGTTCCATTGTTTACCTATTTTTGAAGATACATTTATTTCCTTTTCAAATGGATAATCTATATTATTATAATAACAATAATTTTCAAATCACAAAAATAAAGGAATATTAACTTTTTTTTTATCTTCCATATCTTTATACTATAAACTTTTAAAATTACTTAATTTAGCTTGACAAAAGTTATTGAAATACCATTCAGCTTTCTACTTATTATATTTTGCTTTTAAATTATTTCTTAAAAATTCTTTATTTATTTGAAAACTAATCATTTTTAATTATTAATTAATTTAAGAAAATGCTTCCATTTGAAATCTAGCTGGGCTAACTGAATATTCACTATCTTTTTCTTTAGTATATAATGGCCTAGGAATACTTGTATTAAAATCTATCCCTTTTAATTCTAAATTTTTTTTTGCAGATAATGATTTATTTGAGTATTAAAGGTCTATTGTTTGAATATATTGAAGAACTACTTGATTGATTATTTTCTAAAAAAAATTTATTTGAACCGATCCATCACTATGTTTGAATATTCTTAAAAATTGATTATTAATATTAATTGGTTTAGGTTCACATACTTCTTTTAGTTTTCAATTTTTTGAATTAGTAATCTCATTCCATCTAAGTCTTTTTGAAATTTGAATATTAGAATGAGCTCTATTTGCTTCAAATAATAAAGTTTCATTTCTTTTAAAAGGTTTTCTAGTTTTAGGATCTATAGTTGTGGACATAACTTTATAATATATTCTGTATATTACTGCTATTGCTCTAACATTTTCCTTAAAATTTAAATTCTTTATTTTAATAGTTAAAGTTAAAGTATCTAATATATTCAAATTATATAGACTAATAGTAAATCCTGAAAAATAATTAAAATATACTGATCCATTAGCTAAATTTGTTTCTGCCATAGCAAGTAAAGAAGTAGAAAAATTAACATGTCTAGCATCTCTTAAACACATTAAAACAGGAGTATCTAATCCTAATATGAATAAAGATTTTATTGCTATCTGTACTGATCTTATATGCAAAAATCTATATTTTTTCTTCTTATGCTCAATTATTGCCTTTTCTGATAACAATTGAATAGTTTCATGTTCCTGATTAATAGCTATTGTTTGTTCTGTTTGCTTAATAGAATAATCATGTAAAATCAAAAGTGCCTATTGAATATATTGTTCGAATATCATGTTTAGGTATAGTCCAATCAAATAAATCATTCTCTATTTTTTCAATATTTATTCCTATAGAATTTATTTCATCTAGCTCTTTAATATTATTTTTGCTAGTTGAAACAGATCTAAAATCTTTAATAGAAAAATTCTACTTAATCTATCCATCCAAATATATTTAATCAAGCTAAATTTAAAGAGAAGTCAAGAATGAAATATGTGCGAATCACGGGACCACTAACATGCCATCTTGTCTTCCAAGGGTTGACCAATGTTTCATCGCTCCAAGCACAGTCTCAAAATTCTTTTTAAATTTTTCTCAGCTAAATATACTCAGTTGGATATCTTAATTAGAATAATTTTCTAAGAAGGATTCTAATTATCTAATTCAATTTCGCTAGATAATACTTCTCCTAATATATCTAAGATAATTTCTTGCTCCCAATATATTTCTACTAATGCTAATACTACACTTTGAGTGAATTCCCAAAAAAATTGAGGTTCAAAATTTAACCAAGGTATGCTCACACTACCTCACCGTGCCTAAAGAAAAAATGAATTATCTTCTTTTGCAGCTACTATCCCCTTTCGGGCTCTGACTAATTAAATAATCTTTTGGACAGTGATTTAAGTCACCAAGCTTGACTCAAGGCCATAGCTTGTGACTCATCTTTTTTTTTTCTAGTAAAATGATTTTTTGGAATTTTTAAGGGGCCTATATCTAAGTCAAGGTTGTGACTCACCAATGAAAGCTATGACTGGATTTTTTCCATCCAAAATTATAGATTTTCCCTGCAAAATAGGGGATTATTTTTAAGATAAAAATCTTTTACTTTTCTTTAGTCCTAATCTAAGGAATTTAAGGGTAATGATTTCCTTTAAATGAAGAATAACAAATTTTTGAAAAACACACCAAGGAATCTAAAGAGAGAAAAGGGGAAAAACACTCTATTTTTATCTAAAACTTTAAAAAATAAAGTAAGGAGAGGAAATAGGGGAGCTCTCATTGGATTGTTGAAATAGCTCTACTGAAGAAAATGAAAAAGGCAAACTTTTAGCTTTTGTATAGATTTAGAGCTTTTGTTCTTTTGAATACTGGTTTTGAGTTTTCTTGTATAGTTTTCATACTTTATGTTTTGGTTTTTATCTCTATATAATATGTTTTTCTTGATATTCTTATGTAAATAATACCTTGGAAGTGTTTTTATGTGTAATTTTGAGTTTTATATATGAATATCTTATTTATATGTAAAATCAAGTGGTTAGATGCTTGTTAGCCTTTATTTTCTCTCTAGAGCATGTTTTTCTCACATGGAGTTTTTTGTATAAATAGTGTTCTTTTGTGATTTTATTGCTTGTTTTGAGCATTTGAGGTAATTTTAGGAGTTTTAGAGCCTTTTTATGCATTTTAAGGACTTATAAGGCATTTAAGAGTTTTATAAATGGCTATGGCATCAAAGCTATGACTCACCCCCTTAGGGTTGTGACTCTCTTTTTATCCCTTGAGTGAGTTTTTGACTCATTCTTTTGGCTTTTTTGTTGGTTTTTATGTGTTTTTTCTTCCTTCCTTTATTTCTCTTCTTTGACCATTTTCTTATGAATTCTATTTTCCCACCTATTCTGTACTTCTTCATATTTGTTTTCTTATGCTATTGCATTTAATTTCTTTACTTTAAAATTTGAGTTTATTGCTCAACTAATCTTCATTATTTACTTTTTGGATAAAATTCACCATAAATCCCACATAGAGGAGTTTTGGAATAGGAATTGAGCTCATCTAGTTTAAGATTATTTTCCAGCCTTGTTGGTTTATTTTCTTTCTTTATTCCTAATTTTATTATTTGGGCTTGTATTATTATTTAATGCCTTTTATTTAATTGTAATAATTAGTAAAAAAAGGCATTTTAATATAATTAAGAAGGAAAATTCCATTAAATGTTTTCTACTTAATTAATTGACTTCTTTCTGAAAGAAATGGACCAATTGTGATGCATGCTGGAGCCATTGTTCATTTTGGTTTAGGTTCTCAAAAGCCTGCTTTTAGGGTCCAAGACCAGAGAAGGCTCACTTTAAATCTTGAACTGGCCACTTTGCCATAGAGAGGGATAAAACCCACTTTATTGTTGGTAGTCAACCCACATAGGCATTTACTAATAACGCCAAAAAGGTAGGTATCATGGAGTCACCATCCGAAAGAATATTGAAAAATAAATCTCGACCTTTTGATGCCCAAACAAAGATTAGTATTCGGGATATCACTCTTATTATCCATCTTGGTTAGGTATTGTTTTATAAGAGAATTTTAAAATTAATCCACTTTTTTCTCTCACATGATGCAAGTCATAGAATTAAAAAAGCATCCATATCAAATAAAAAAAGCAATACATAAATATTTAAAAGAATAAAATCCTACTTAAATTATTACATAAGTAAGTCATCCTAAATTACATAAATAAATAGGGCATTCATTTGTGTTGGGAACATTGGTTCCCTTATCTATATTTACAAAAACTCTTTCTATTTCCTTCGTTTAGTTTTGGATGAAAAATTGGACTTTGGTTTAATTTTTAAAGAAAAACCTAATTTTTTTAGTAGAAATTATTTTATTGTCTTTTTATTTTTAACATACGTAAAAGATCCTTTTTTACTACTTGTTACATCCCCAAAATAAAAATACATCCGAAATACCAGATAAATGAACAAATAAAATGAAACTAAAATAACAAATAAAATAAGAAATAAAAGAAATTGACTGAGTGATATGACTCGAGTCGTCAATCGACTTAACCACAAATTCTAATGAAATACGCCTCACAAAAATCCTCCAACTGGTGAAAAATATACATACTTACAAAGCAATACCAAAGGCAAATATATTAGTACCAAAAATAATAATCACCACAAATATAACAAAGTTGATCATAAATTCATTTATACCATATAGGAAACAACTACATACAAAACTGAATTATGCAGAATAATGCCTTAAATATTGCTGAAATGAAATGAAAGAGATAATTACATAAAATACAAGAAGATATATAAAAACATGCCAAAAATTTAGCCATAAACGTCCAAAATAGGCAAGGGATGCCCATACCTAGAGCGAGGGACATGATAAGAGGAAGGCCCATGATGTCTCATCTATCACATGATAGATGGGCATCTATCGAGTTTTCTTTCTATTCGTCACCACTGGCTGAAGTAGATAGCAGTTTTAGAGCTAAAATCATGCAAACATTATACAAAACATATTTTAAACCCAATCATGCAATTATTAGACTCTTAATAATGCCAATACAATGTTGTATCATCAATTATACACAATATTCAATAAAAAAATCAAAATATATAGTTTTTGTTCATAGTTTCTTAATTTCTATGGTTTTGTACTTAGCACGCATAATTTTACTTTTGAAAATTACATTTTTAATATAGTTGATACCAAAAATACAAAAATACATTAACATAGCTTAATTTAGAAAGTAAATTTAGAGTTTTCAATCAAGTTCGAGAAGAGGAGAAGCCATTGTAACTTTGGATCTACATTCCTAAATGGGTTTAAGAGTTTTTTCTTTCCTTTTCTTTGTTGTTTTCATTATGTTTAGTGAGTAGTTCTTTAGATGTTCGGGGATCTTTGAATCCCCTATCCATGTAAGATATTGAACTTATTTACTTATATATATATATATATATATATATATATATATATATATATATATATATATATATATATATATATATATATATATATATATATATATATATATATATATATATGTTTCAGATGCTTCTTTTTCTCTGTACTCATCTTGTTATGGATGTTATTTAAGTGTTAAAGCTATTAATCTTATTCAAGTTGATAGATTAATACTTGCTTAATCATTATACCTTGCATGCTCTATTTTTACTCACATGTGCTATAGTTTTGATGGCATTTTTGAAATGAATGTTGTTAGATCTAGGGTTTATATGTTGTAGATCCAAAAATAAAGAGAAAAATAAATGGATATTGAATTGGTTGGCTCCAAAATAGGAAACTAATTCATATCTAGATCTTGGAACCCATGCTTATGCTGGCTATCGGATTGGCTTTAGAATGGAAAATCGAATAGTTAGAGAAGTTAGCTCTGAAATTGGAAACTAGGGGTTTAGAAGGGCTATCCACATCTAAGATATATTAATGTTATGTTAAAATGAGTTTTGCATTGTGTTGAGGAGGATTTGATTTCCGAGCAGCATTTTTAGTTATTGTAATTTCATACATTTCATACTTTTTTTATTGTTCTTATTTAATCTATACTTTTATTAAGTTTACCTTACTGTTAATTGTTAAAATTTTCCTGGATACAACTTATATAAATAAACATTGGGATATTATTTTAACATATAACTCCAATCAATCAATGATTCTTGTGCTAGTTTTATTTCCTAAGGTTTGATATTTATGGATTTAAAAATTATCTCATTATATTACTTGTTGATTCAGTACACTTGTTGAGATAACATTAAGATTTTTGCATCGTTGCAAGGGAACATTAGCGTGTTTAATTACATATTTGATTGATTGTTTTATGTATTTTTCTTTTACTTTTTTTGTTTATTCTTTTCAGGTGATTTTTATGTATGAACATATTTTGCATTCATCATTTGGTACCATTTGATCTTGAAATCGAAAGGACTTTGCATTGGAGAAGAAGATAAAATCAAACTAAAAACATGAATGATCTAATGAATCTTAATGTGCCTCTTGAGGATGATGAAAGAGAAGGGCAATAACAATATGAGAGAAATTGTGATGGCCTAATATTAAGGACCATTTGAGATTATGCAACTCCAAAATGAGAAGCATAAAATGGTAGCACTTCCTCGACAATAATACTTTGAGCTAAAATCGGCAATGATCACCATGGTACAAAGGAACCAATTTTCTAGATCGAAGATTGAAGACTTGGCACAACACTTAGACATCTTTTTAGAGATAAGCGACATGATCCAAATACAAGATGCGTTAATAGATATGATCACCATGGTACAAAGGAACCAACTTTTAACAATTGAATGATGAAACCTTTTATGAAGCTTGGGAGAGTTTTAGCAAGTTATTGAAGAGTTATCTGCACCATGAGATTGTACTGCATCAGTTAATGTCAACATTTTATGCAGTGTGTAACTCAACTACAAGATCTCTACTGGATCCCGCATCGAGGAAAAGCTTTATGAACAAAATCCTAAAAGAAGCCTTTTTTTCTTTTTGATGAATTGGTTATGAATGATGCTCAGTGGTCTAGCTCAGGGCATTAATGAGATCATAATATGGATGAAGTGGCAATGCTAAACGCTCAATTGGAGCTATTGAAGAAGGAGCTAAATGGGCTAAGAGTTTAGAATGTTTCAGCAATTAGATAAAAAGGAAGTGCATTTGGAGGAGGAAATTTAGGAAGTGATGCAAGTTCAATTGAGCTATACACCTAAGGGATAGGAGAAGTGAATGCCTTACAGGAGTACAAAAGGAATGATCCATTCAACAAACATTACAATCTTGGGTAGATGACCACCCAAATTTTTCATGGAGAGATGAAAATCAAGCCTCTACTTCAAATACTAACCCAAGAGCCTCATTTAATCCATCTTCATGTAACCAAGCCAACCACAACTATAATTATCATCAACAACACAAACTACCAGCTGCAATCACTCATTATCAATCACCATACCAATCACCCTAAGCTCACTAACCACATTTCCAACCTCTTGATTTCCAACCTAGATAGTCCCCACCATAAGAAAATAAATCAAATCTTGAGGACATGTTTGCTGGTTACATGGCTAGCCAAAATCAATTTGATGAGTTAAGAGGTAAGGTGGAAGGCTCAAGAGTAATGGAATAGGAATCAAGATGCAACCATGCATGAGAAATTTAAAAATACAAGTAGGTTAAATAGAAAATTACATCACAACACAGCCACCAGGTACTTTCACATCAAATGTGGATAGAAATCCAAATGAGGAGGCTAAGGCAATTACATTACGGAGTTGTAAGGAGGTAACTCAAGAAGTAAAGCAAGATAAGTTATCTTCAAATATGGAGGAGCCGACATAAAAGGTAAGTAGCTCTAACTCAAGGGTAAAGGTGAATGTAGATGCTCCTATCATTGACAAGAGCAAGAATATAGTTAATTCTAATGTAGAGGATCTTGATGTCAATAGTTTGCCATTTCCTGTTATAGCTAGAAAAAAAAAAGAAAAACGAGCAATCGATTAGATTTTTGGAAATGTTTAACAAATTGCATATAAATTTACCTTTTGCTGAGGCTTTACCTCATATACTTAACTATGCTAACTTTATGAAAGAACTTTGTTCTAATAAAAAGAAATCAGAAGGGTGTAGAACTATATAACTTACAAAGAATTGTAGTGCCATTATAATGAACAAGATCTCTAAGAAATTGAAAGATCCTAGTAGTTTTACTTTGCCTTGTAAAATAGGTGAAACTTTCATTGGTAATGCCTTATGTGACTTAAGAGCTAGCATTAATTTCATGCCATACTTAATGTCCAAGAAATTAAACCTTTGTGATATCAAGGAAACGACCATAAGGCTTTAATTGGCTGACAAGTCGGTAAGGAAGTCGAAGGGGATGATAGAATACGTTTTGGTGAATATGGGCAAAATTATTTTTCCTGTAGACTTTATGGTGATAGAGATGGAGAAAGATAAAAAGATGCCACTAATTATAGGGAGGCCATTTTTAAATACAATAAAAGCATTGATTGAATTACATGATCAAAAGGTTACCCTTTGATTTAATAATTAAAAGTTAGTAGTGGACATAAACAAAGCTACAAAGTATCCATCAAGTGATATGGATGAGTTCATTTATTTTTATGGACAAAGTGCAAGAGTGTGTGGAGGAAAGTCAAGAGAGGATTTTATTAGATGACCTGTTGAATTTTTATTTGATGAATTCTTTGGAGGATGAGAGGTTGGATGGATTAGAGGGAGAGATAGTAGCTGCCTTAGAGAAGAAGAGTGAGGAAGATGTGAAGGAGGAGGAGTTTTTGGATATTCCCTAAGATGAGATATAGGCTCAATTGAAAACTTTACCATAACATGTGTTTTAATTCAAATAAATGGTAAATAAATTAAATTAAGTGATGAATAACGAGAATTATAAAGTTAAAAACATGAAAACAAGATTAGAAATGGAAAGTTAGTGTTGAAAACTAATATGTAACTATAAGAAAATAAGTGAAATAGTGAGATAATATAAGATAATTAAATTAGTAAATTAATGAATTAACATGAAATAAATGATATATAATGGAAAAATCAGTTAGTATACATTGTATATATTAATGGCCAAATTATATACGTACGTAGACAAGGTGATAAATTGATGATTGATTGAAAATTAAGCATGGAATGGTCATTAGAAGAATAAATGAACTCAATGTTAGTGATGAAAGCAATAAAATTATACTTGAACATAATGTTGGTCAAATGGATATAATGGTACAGACTTGTATATTAGTGTGTACTTAGGAGATTTTAATGAGATAAAAATAAAATAAGCTACAAAGTATGTATTTAAGATGAAGTCATAGGTAAATGATAAAAGCTAACCACTATATACAAACATAACACGAAACAAATGTTAAATGGGTGAAAAGAGGTCAGGGTCTAATGAAAAATAAAAGAGAATTAGTAGGTAAATTGAAGAAACTTTAATAAAAATTTGTGAATTTGGCAATTAAAAAAGATTAAAAACTAAATAAAGTGAAAACATAATGGATAGTGAAAAGATAACGCTGGTCAAATAATGATGAAGGTGAAATTATAATTATTTGAAGTAAAATGATAAATGAGAAGTTGATATGTGTATGCATATGATTGTGATGTATCAAAACTTGACGTGCATGATAAGAATGTGATATGGATTGAACTAAGAATATGAATGATTGGCATGGATAATGGATGTGAATATGTTATATGTTGAAAAATAATGATCTGATGAGTATAAATTAATTGATATGAAGACAATCATGACATTACATGAAAATATGAGAAAATGTGAAATTGATGCATATTTTATTTGAAATAATGAAAATGTTATTACCTTTAGTACTTGGTAGTGAAACTAGAGGTATGGGATACAATGGCTAGCTGTAAGGACATTCATTGCGGTAGCGAATCATGATGACTCGTATAGGTGGACCAAAGGTGGATCTACGCAATAAATATGAGAAAATAAAAGATTAAAAAAATGAAATAAGGAATAGTATGATATGGTTGAAACTCCTTTCATGTGGCCACCTCAACTTATTTTAGATATATGAGACCATGTCCCATGTATCCAGCTCAACCTTTTCATCACTAATGGCAAAATAGGAATTTAAATGAGTAACATATATTGAATCATATAAACATATATAAATTATTGATAAAAGGTGAATAAATTTGTATATGAATATTAATAAAGGATAAATAAGTAAAGAAATAGTGAAAAAGCGATAAATGTGTAAATAAAGGATAAAAAAGAGCAAACATGTAAGGTTAATAGAAAATAGTGAAGAAAAATGTAAATGAGTAGTTGGGAATGACATAACTATGGGTAAAGGGTGAAAATAGACAAAAAAAAGTGCAAATGAGCAGATAAAAAGTGGCAAATATATAAATAACTGAAAAAATATTATATGTGTAAATAAAGAATAAATATTATGAAAAATATGGCTAAATAATTGATAAGGGCAATCATATAATTAAGTGAGAAAATAGTGGTATGAATGCAAATTAATGTTAAAAAATATAATTGAGAAGCTTAAAATAGTGAAAATAATGAAATGTATAAAAAAAGTTTAACGGGGACCAAACGGTAATTTTTCATGATGTGAAGAAATTGTAAGGATTAACATGTAAATTGAAGGGTAAAAATGAAATAATTAGTATAAAAAGGGCAAAATCATAAAATTTGGTAATAATTAGTGATGAATATGGTAAAATAAAAGTTAGGGACCAAATTGGAATTATTACCTAAATAGTAGTAATTAGATTAGCAAATGATAGAAATAAATAGTATAAGGGCTTGAATGTTGATTTGGAGGTTAAAAATGCAAATTTGAACTATAAAGGATGAAAAGGAAAGTAAATAAAAAGTTATGGATGAGAGAAGAATTATGGCATATATGAGTACTTAAAAGATGAAAATGTGCTTAAAGGAAATTATAAGGATCAAAAGAGAAATTTGAATGTTATAAGGTTTATTGAGTATGAGGATTAGATCTTAAATGGAAATTAGAAAATATTGGTATATTAAAAGTAAATTAAAATTTTAGGAAATAAAATTAAAAAAATCATGACAAAATATGAATTCAAAGGTAAAACGATCAAGAGATAATGAAAATGTTTTTAGAAGGGGTAAAAATGGAATTATTAAATTAATTGGGTAAAAGTAGGGAAAATTTGTAAATAAAGGAAAAAGTTACGATAACAAGGACTAAATGGTAATTTTAGTAAAGAAAATGAATTCAAGGACTAAAATCAAAGAAAAAAAAACTTATGTGTTGAAAATGTAAAAATGTAATGAACGTGGTTAAAAATGAGAAAGTGGGGACAAAATGATAATTATAATGAAAGATGAAACCTTGAGGACCTAAATGTCATTTTGTCAAAAGATAGGGACCTAAATATAATTTCAGCAAAAGAGTTGACTATCAGGGGTAATAGCATAATTTCACTCTAAATGAAGGATAATGTAAAGAATTAGTATTAGAATATGGAATTATGGTAATTGGAATATTTAGTTAATAAAAATGGTGAAATTGAGAAGTTATCAAGAGGAAATTTAAAACTTATGTAGAATTAAGAAATGCTAAATAAGTTAACTGGAAAAAAATTAATTGTATCAAGCTAATAATGAAGATCCAGCCAATTGATAAATAAGGAGTTGAAATAATAACTGAGATTAAGAAAAAAATACAAATACAAAGTAAGTTACAATTTAAGTAAGACATTTAGGGACAAATGGCCAAAAGTCAAATAGTCAAAGGTAAAAATGATGCTACATTGATGTCATAATGATAAAACGGTATCACATGTGTATTGAGATTAAACTAATAACCTAGTGGAAGAAATTGAAATGAAAATAATATATAATTAGTGCAAATGAGGCTCTAATATTAAAAAAAAAAGGAAAATATGAAAATAAAGTTAAGTGAACGACAATAACAAGTTCAAAAGAAACAAATAAAAATAAGTAGTGTTAAAAGTGTGAAAAAGGTTTAGTAGGAAATAAGGAAATTTAACTTGAATGGAAAATTAAGTATGACCTATGAAAAAAAAAAAATTAGACAGTAGAAAATAAGCTAGAATGAAAAGTTAATTAGAAGTGTATACTTGTTTGTGAAATTTATTAGTTGGATATTCACCATTAGACAATTTATGCTTAGCGCATAATTATTTACTTTGCGTAGGTACTTAAAGGTTGTGGAAGGGATAGGTGCTGGACACGAACAAAGTTGTGCAATGAAGGAGATAATTTTGTGTTTTAAGTGTGGCATGTGTATGTAGGATTGGATTTTGTTCAAGTATTGTAATGATAATTATTGTATAAGTGTGTAACAAAATGAGGGTTTATAAAAACTCGTGAAGATTGGCCGCTTCATAATAGACAAGGATTCAACCTAATTTACCGAACCTCGAGCCTCAATAAGGCATGAAAGTGTCTCAGAGTATCCTTATTCTATTGTTGACGATCAACTTTCTAGTGCATCTATTTTGGTACACGAGATAGGTATTGTGGAGTTACCACCCAACATAATGTTGGGAATGTAAATCTAACTTCATGAAGTTGATATTAAGGATGTTTTGGGACTTTACTCTTACTTATACCTTGGTTAATATTTATATAAGCAAATTTTTAAAATTAATTCCCTATCTTTTTTTCTCACATGAATTATTAAGATGAATAAAAGTGCAACACAAGCACGTATAGAAAGCGATGAAGAACATAAAATAAAATTGTCCAAGAAATAAGGAATAAAACATACATAAAACAGGACATTAGTTTAGATAGGAACATTCTTTCTCTCATGTATATTTATAAAAATAAAGAGTTTTTGAATCAATTCTAAGAAAAAAGGGATGAGTGATCCCATTTTGATTAAAAAGAAACTCTTATTTGTGTCATTTTAGGATGAAAAAATTGGATATTGGTCTTTCTTATCAAGAAAAACCCCATTTTATTTGTACAGAAACCCTTGAAAGAATTTTTATGTTAGCAAACATAAAAATCTTTTTATGATTACAAAATAAACCTAAAAGAAATTAAAGTGAAGCTAAAAGCTGAAAATAAATAAAGTATAGAAGGAATTACTATGACCCATACATCCTAGCCTCCAAATCTCCGTTCGTCAGGAAATACACTTATACGTACGTGTGGGTTCATTAAATCGACAAAAACAAAAGGAAATAAGTAGTTAGAAATGTGATAAAATAAATAAATAGTTAAACAAAATAAATATTACACACTGAAAATTCTATGGCAGCAACGATAATAAATACAAATGATAATATAATATATGCAACAAATATAACAACAAATAAATATGCATATAAACATAATGGACTAATATGAAGTGATAAGTTATGCACATGAGAAAATAGATTTAATCACTTATAATAAATGATATTATAGGGCATTTTGCATAAATGTAAAACAAATTAATATGGCACTTATAAAACATATGCACAAATTGAATGAAAAGATGGATGCAATAAAGTAATATGTTGTAAGAGTGAAATAAAGTAAGTTCCATGCAAACGAAGCAAAAGATGAAGGAAAAGAAAAGAAGAAAAGGGAAAGAGCGTTGTCAATAATAATGATGATGATGATGAAGATATGTGCAGGAATCATGTAATTCACATAATAAAAATATTGTTAATAATTAGAATTGATAATGGGCTGAAAAAGGTTAGATTGAACAATAAAAATAGCTAAATATCAATTTAAAATGAAAAAGTAAGCAAATTCAAACCAAATAAACATTAATAAAAGACACTATTAAAACATATCATATAACAGTAATAATGATAAATGAAATAATAATAAATAAACACAAGTAGCTAAATATTAGCTAAAACAATATTAACAAAAAATAATAACAATATAAACAAATTTAAATATAAGGCTTATTATCTAAATGTATGATAAATAATACTAATGACAAAAGAATTAGTGATGAATGAAAAGAATGAATATACAAGAGAACAAATCAATACATGCATGCATTGGAAATACATGATAATGGGTAGGGCAAGAATGCATGCATGGTGAAGTAAGTTTGCAGGACCAGGGGGAAGGTATAAGCAATGCATAGAGGCAACAGACGGGTTGTACAGATTAGGCAACGAGCTCGAAAGGCGGAAGCAACCAAAATCAAGGTAATTGGGCAATGATAATAAATGAAGACAAGTAGCTAAATATTAGCTAAAACAATATTAACAAAAAATAATAACAATATAAACAAATTTCAATATCAGGCTTATTATCTAAATGTATGATAAATAATACTAATGACAAAAGAATTAGTAATGAATGAATAGAATGAATATGCAAGAGAACAAATCAATACATGCATGCATTCAAAATACATGATAATGGCTAGGGCAAAGAATGCATGCAGGGTGAAGTAAGTTTGCAAAACCAGGGGGAAAGTATAAGCAATGCATAAATGCAACAGACGGGTTGTACAGATTGGGCAACAAGCTGGAAAGGAGGAAGCAACAACAAGCAAGGTAATTGGGCAATGGGCATTTGACTCGGGCAATAAAGGTGGTCGTCGATGGCCGAAAAGACAAGCGGCACCAGCATTTTTCCCATCGCTTGTAGTGGGTTGGAGCTTCACCAGCGGGAATGAAGATTTAATCCAAGATCCATAAGGAAAGAGTTGATTCATGAAGAAATGTAATAAAAACCAACCATACAACCAAAGAAAACAAGAATTGATGCATAAGAAATAAAATTAAGAAGTTAAGAAATGAAGAAAATTGAAAAACAGAAAAACGAAGAAGATGAACAGTGGAAGAAAAACTAATTAAAAATGCCACGCAAATAGAAAACTTTATAAAATCTACTGCACATAAATTGATATCAATTTAAATAGGATTTGAGAGGTTAATGAATATTACCCTTAGATTTGTTGCCCCGAAATTGAGAGAATCCAAACCTTGAAGTTGTTATCTTTCTCCTTGCTCTCTCTCGATTTTTGCAAGAAAACAAGGAAAAATTGTTGTTGTTGTTGTTGCGCGTGTGTGTGTGGTTTATTCCCTGCTCTTATTTTCTTTTCTTTTCTTTTCTTTCTTTCCTTTTGTTGGTCTGTTGTTGCTTTCATTTATTTGCTCTCATTTTCTCCCACTTTCCCTTCCTTGCACTCGATGTCTCTTTCCTTTTCCTTTCTTGCTGTCGATCTCTCTCCCTTTCCTGCTCTCTCTTTCTAATCTTCCAAAAAAATAAAAACAATCCAAGATCCAGCCCCCTTTTTCCCTAGGGTTTTTTTTTCCTTTTTATTCCCTCAATAATTCGGTTTCTCTACTTGATATTCCTCTAGATTTTCTCTTTTTCCTTTTTTTGTAAATATCCTCTTAATTTATTTTTGGTTTATTTTTATTATTTAATTTCCCTTCATAATTATCCTATAATTTTATTATTTTACATGTACTTTTTATTAGTTAATTAAGCTTTCTCTTATATATATATATATATATATATATATATATATAATTTTTATTTTGCATATAATTTTTATTTTTTTTACATATTTTTATTAATACTTGTAATTTTTATTTAATAGATATTTTAAATTTAAAAAAATGAAAGCCTCAAGAAAAGACCCTTTCTTGAGGCATTGAAAATTCCGGAGGAGAGCAGTCAAAAGTCATTTTTTTTAAATCAATTTTCCTTTCAAAAACACACAACTCAAAAAAAGGGCTTTGTGCTTTTGTTCTCTAGCTATTTTGGAGCAACATAATCTTTATCGAGTAACCCCCAACAGAAGCCGCCTTAGAATCTTGTGTCTATAACTGGCATTTGTCTGATAGCTTTAACTTTTTCAGGATCCACTTTGGTTCGCCTTTCACTCACTACATGACCTAGCAACTTTTCTGAAGTAACTCCAAATATACATTTCTCAGGATTAAGGTAGAGATTATCCTTATCAATTCTTTGAAAGAACTTCTCTAAAGCTTCAAAGTGACCTTCTCGGGTGTCTAACTTGATCATCATATCATCAACATATACCTCTACTTGCTTGTGAATTAGGTCATCAAGGATCTTAGTAGCCATCCTCTAATAAGTGGCATATGGATTTTTCAATGCAAAGGGCATCACCCTATAAGCAAAAGGTCCCCATTCTATTATAAAAGCTATCTAGATTCGATCCATAATCTTATTGAGGATTTGGTTATATTTGGCATATCCGTCAACAAAGGTGTACATACTACACAAGGTAACATTGTCGACCAAGACATCTATGTGAGGCAAAGGAAAATCATCCTTGACACATGCTTTGTTCAAATCTTGATAATAAACACATATACGAAGTTTTCCATCCTTTTTAGCTGTAGGAACAACAGCGGCCAACCTAGTCAAATATTGGACTTCTACTAGTAACTTGGCTTTAATTTGCGTACACACCTCCTTCTTAATCTTTTTTGCCCATTTTGGTCTGAGCCTTCTGAGTGTTTGTTTAACTGGCTTATAATCTGGTTTGTGGTAATGGCATAATCAGCAACCTCATGGTCAGTCTTTGATATATATTCATAGGTCCAAGTAAAGACCTTTTTATATTTTCTTAATATTCATTCAAAGACTTTTCTTCTATTGAGTAGTTGTGTCAGATGCTATCAGGATTTTTATTGGATTTTCTAGAGTGGCGAGATTAAATAGAGCGGTATTTGTTAAGTTAATGTCAAATACAAATGATTCATGGTTGTGATCATGCATAGTGAAATCATGAGAAACATTACACAAGAAAAATTGTTCACATTATTAATATAATCAGCACCATATACATCACCATTAAAAAGTTCAGGTATAAAAAGAACATCTATAAAAAAATCCTCATTTGCTTTTGGGGATGTGGGTGTTATAGCCGAAGTTTCTCCACTCTTTATGCATAATGGAGGCTCTTTATCTGCCTCTTCTTCCTTCAGCTCAAGCATTGGTGCTTCAAACTCTACTTTCTCCTTTGCTTTTATCGTGGAGGCCAACAAGTTAGAGGTAACAATCTCCTTTGAGACCTCAAAATCCTATTCATATTGTCGTATCATGATTTCTTCATGCTAAAACACTTTAATTTTCTTGATAACCTCATTCGAATAGTTGAATACATCACTTAACACTTCAAAACTTGGGCTGATCTTACCTTTGACAAACTATTGCTCTACCTCCCCACAGTAATTCTACTCGGGTGAAGCTAGCATAAAACTATCCACGGTATGAGATATCTCAACTGACTTTACTTTAGACTTACCCTTTTTACTTGTTGCAGCATAACCCAAGCCCTTCTTATCGTGTTGGCCCTTTATGGTGATTGTAGTGTGTGGCCCTTGTGAATGTTTTCCTAAGCTAGAACCTTGAAGGAAATGCATCTTTTTCATCATATTAATGACTTAAGGGCTTTCAAGTGAATTGCTCTCCTTGTCAGCATCAATCACTGCTATATGAAAACCACTAAAAGGCTAGTTGGATATTTCTAAAATAAAAACCTAATTCTCCCTAGCAGCCTTGATTGTAACTGCCTAACCCTTATGTAGTATCTTTATCATCTAGTGTAGGTTGGATGGAACTCTTATGAGCTTTTGGAACTAAGGTCTTCCTAACAACACTGAAAAGTTGGCTGGAATTGGCAAAATCATAAATTTAGCATCTGATTTAATTGGTCTTATCTTTATAATTGTTTTAAAGGTACCAGCTATATATCTTCGAGAATTATCATAAGCAGAAATGGTTAAATTAGACTTGTTTAACATAGCTTCATTCAGACCAAAGGGTAAGCTATATGTTTGCCATTATCAACCATTATGAAAGCTAAATGTTTGCCATTAACCTAAGCTTTTATATATAAAGGCCGATTATGGTTACGACCATTTATAGCTAGGTCTACATTAGTGTAAACAACACTTTCTCTCGAACCTCCTTTTACTAAGTTAAGCAATTATGAGGAGAGATAGTGGTAGCCATAGTCGACTCGTATAGAGCTTTAACTAATTTTTTCCTATGGAAAGGTGACTGACTAAGAAAATCCTATATAGAAATTTATGTTAGAGTTTTCTTTAGCTACTTCAAAATCTAATTCTCCTCTTGCTCTTTCTCCACAGGCAGAGGCAAAGGTGTTTGCTACTTTTCTACTTCGGGTACAACTCTTCCACTTTTGGTTATAGCTTTTAACTCTCTCGCTTTCTCATCATTCTTAAAATCCTAAAAATCAATAAGTTCAACTTCTTAACCATCTTTACTTCCACTAGTTGAGCCCCAATAATCAATCATACCAACAGGTGGTTCCTAAAATACTTCATTTATCTCTTGATAGATAGGGATTTAACCCAATTTGTCAAGTCTCGAGCCCTGAGAAGGTATGAGATAGCACCTTGGGGTATCCCTACTCTATTTTTTATGATCGACCTATGAAGGCATCTATTTTGGCATATGAGGTAGGTATTGTGGAGTTACTACCTAAAAAACATTGAGAAAGTAAATCTAACCTCATGAAACCCAAACTAGAGATGGTTTGGGACTTCACTCTTTCTTATACCTTGGTTAATGTTTATATAAAAGAATTTTTGGGATTAGTTTTCTATTCTTTCCTCTCACATAAGTTATACAAAAATAAATAAATAAATAAAACCACAATGACAACAAACAAATAAAGCAATGAAATACAAAATAAAATTATCTTAAGAAAATAGAAAATAAAACACATATAAAATGAGGAATTTATTTAGATTGGGAACTTTAGTTCTCGTATGCATGTTTACAAAAGAATAATTTGTTGGTGGGCTTTTTGAAAAAAAAGGGATGGGTGACCCCATTTTGAAAGAACACTCTCAAATATTTGTGTCATTTTAGGGTGAAAACCTGACATTAGTCCATTTATTACAAAAAAACCCCATTTTATTTTGTAAAAAACCTTTAAGTGAACTTTTATGTAAGCGTGTGAAAAATCTTTTATTGTTACAAATCCAAACTCAAAAGAAATAAAGCAAAACCATAATAATAATAATAATAATAATAATAATAATAATAATAATAATAATAATAATAATAATAATAATAATAATAATAATAATGATAATAATAATAATAATAATAATAATAATAATAATAATAATAATAATAATGTACACAAAAATAATTACTACGACCCAGGCATTTAAGTCTTTAGAACTCTAATCTCCAAATCAACTCATGTATGTGAAATTTTTTGCTCAAAAGAAAAAAATAAGAGAAAATGATTGATTAGAAATAAAATAACTAAAAATAAACACTAAAATAAATTAATACATGCACACCAGATCATAACAAATATAAATTAAAAAGTAGAATAAAAACATACATATGGGAAAAAATAAAAATGGCATGCAAAAAATTTAAGGAATTAAAATATTGCATGCAATATAACATAAAACTATAAATATATAGGGAAACACTAAAAAAAAGAGAAGGTCATAGATGTGCCAAAGAAGGAGAAATAGGTAGCCAAGAAGTAAGGGATGGGAAGGAAGGCCCCTCTTCCTCGAATTCCATAATACAAAAAAATAAAAATCTTTTAATTATTACTTTTCTCTCTCTAGAACTCTCTGTATTTTTCAAAGGCAAGATTTTTTTAGCTCTAGGAAGATGAAAAAGTTGAAAAGATCCATTTTTGTTGGATTTTTTCAATAAAAAATTAGAGTTAGAAATCATCTTAAACTCCTATTCAAATTCAAAATTGTACCTGATCTAGTATGTTACCAGATCAGATTCAGATCAAATTCCAAAAAAAAAAATTTGCCTTATCTTTTCAAGCTATGAAATAATGTAGAATAGGCATAAAAGCCCTACCAACAAATGCCACTCACCACCTATGGTTGCCACTCAGCTTAGAAAGAAAATTACAAATCTGGCACCATACTTTTCACAATCTGAACTAACCTGTGCCCATGACTCAGTCAGTCAGGAGCACCAATCAAAGCGCGTCACGGACAGGATGGCTGTAACACCCTAATTATATAACCTAACCATATTATCGAGTTATACATTGATAATCAATTATAATATGTTACTATATTATTATATCTTTAAGCATATTTAGATCATACTATTGCATCAACATTTTGGTTATCAAACATATCAATTAGGTGTTACTTTAATGTTACATACTTTATCTCATATTCATTTTAAGGTTTACTACCATAATTCTTATGTTTTCTTTGATTGTACTCTCGTATGCATGTATATGTTATGTTTACTATTCTCTTTACAAAAGTGAGCTTATGCAACTCAACATGCCCAAACTAGATACATCTTTACAACCATATAACTATTAATGCATGATTATAAAAAATATTCATCAAGGTATCCCGACATTAACTTCTGATAGACTTATGTTGGCCTTTCCTGATGCAGAGAATGCCTTTGAGCAAAAGTCTTATCTATTGAACCTACATAGACAAAATAACCTATGTTAAGCTATAAATCTTAGTGGGGGAACCAAACATGTTGAATAACCACTCACAGCAGTTATCGACAAACACACTCAATATGCATCATATGAACATAGGTTCAACATGATAATGTAATGATAATGCTAACAACATAACATTGTATATAATTAAAGAATTAACAAAGCTTAACAACTAACTCGGCATACATATATCATATAATTGCTTGACATATTCTGTGCATTCAAACTATGATACAATTTTCTATAATTAGAACCAGTCAAGTTTTCCATCAATAACATTTGATCATTTGTACTTTGATATCTATCATGTAATTATACTTTAGCCTGCCTAAATTCTAAGCGTGGATAACCAAAACTCTAGATACCCTTAGGTATCAAACTATTGATATCTTAAGATATCAAATCTCTAGATTCGAATGGGGCCAACTGTACTCTAATAGGCCAAATGGACCTAATTGGGGTTAGCTAATGACCCAAACAAGGTTGTTTATGATCCAAACAGGATCAAACTCCAACAACTGTAACTTATCCCTCTAGGCACCTATCTATTAGTAGTTAAACTCTATTTGTAAGCAATAATGTGCTTATTTTAATTTCACTTATCATGCTTGTGCTTTTGCTATACATGTTGCATATATAATATCATATAAGAAGATACACAATCTCTAGTATAAGAAGATACCTAATCTCTAGTATATAAACATGTATTTTCAATCTCATATAACACTATGAGTAACTTATACATAAACATATATCCTTGTAGTCATATATATTTAGGCATGTTAACATATAGGCATGATGTATAATTATAACATATGAGCATGATCATGCTATGTCAATTAGGTAAATAATAATATACCTGTTCTTGTAACTGCCATATACATGCTTCATCAACTATTCATGCCTATTGCTTTATAATATTGAATTATCATATATTCAATGAACTTATCTCTCTTTATGTGTTGTTTTTATATTGAAATACTCTAGAGATGCTTAAGAAGGTTTTGGTAAACTTTCATAACAATTATGTATACAAATAGATTTTCAAGTTCATATTAAAAGCTATTGTTGACCTTTCAAATGACATTTATAGCCAAAATGATCTCTTACAAACTTGATCCAATATGTTTCTATTTTCAAAAACATTAAAAATCAAATCAATATCATTTCTAAATTTCATGATATAAATAAAATAATGAAAACTATTTCTAAGGATAAGGTTGCATACAGGTCCGACTTCAAGCCCAAATTTGACATTTTTAGAATCAGAATCAGACCATGTACTCTCATAGAAAATATAAAGGTGTAAGTTTAGTATATCCATAATTTGGTCCCATAGCATTTTAACCTCTGTAATATGAGTTATGCCTAAATTACTATAACCTATTCATTGACTAGAGGCAGCAGTTCACTATACCAAATAAAATTTTTATCACCAATTAGAAAATCGTAGAAGAAAATGGGCACGGAATTAGAACAACATTCCTTCACTAAAATTATACTCCTATATTTATAGTTTTTCTATAATTTTACCTCATGAAAATTAGACTTTTCTATCAAGAATTATACTCAAAATATTGCAACGTGCCCATTAACAATAGATAGCAGTTTATTACAAATTTCAAGTTAAAATTGAGACCACTTAAAGGAAAAATCAACCTTAGGTTTCTTCTATAAAGTTGTAGGTACATGTATTAGGTAAAATTACCAACTAGAATTAACCTAATTAGAGTTTTATAACCTGAGATATGCTAAAAATACATAAATTGGTTGAAAATTCCTTACATGCATTCTTTCATATAAGCTATTTAATAGTTGAATTTAATTTTCTTTGTTTATGAATTCATGCAATAAACCATATCTTCCTTTTAATTACCAACACATATGCATGAAAAACACACTAATTCCTAAACCTTGGATGAACCACACAAAATCTCTTCAATCTTTGGTTATTTCCTTGCTTTTACTTTTCCTAATACACCCTTCTTCTTCTACAATTAGTAGATCATACATACATTAATTATAGCATTTATCCTCCATTGAAATGCAACACAACAAGAAAAGGAGATGAAGTAGAGATGAAACAAAAATCTTAAACCCATTACCTTGATGATTCCTACGCAACCCTCTTAAGAGTTTCCCTAAGTTTTAAAAGAGTGAAGGTTCTTGATCTTTTATGGTGAGAAATTAAGAAAAGAAATATTAAATTTCTCCTTGAAAATGCTAACCTTGGCTTCAAAGAGTCACTTAAACCATTTATTTCTTCAACATGTAAGACTTTTGAGTTAAAAGTGAAAAGAGAAGTTTCATTTGCTACCTTAACTTTTTGCATGTAAAAAATTATCCCCTAACTTTACCTTCTCTTTTAAAATCACTCCCAAAATTACTCTAATTCAATAATGACCCATAAACTCATTTTTCTATAATTTAATTGCACCCTTATAAATTTTATCATGCTTAAAAAAATTCACATACATAAATAAAACTACCACTTTGCCTTTTTTACCCTAATTTTAAATTTGCTAAAATAATTAACCTTAATTAACAATAATATCATAATAATAAAGCATTTTCTACTAGCATCAAAGTTAGGGCCTTACATTGGTAGATAGGTAGAGGACTCTACTAGCGAAAGGGTAGAGCTAGAGGACTCTATGAGAAATAGGCATCTGTCAACAAAAAAAAAAGCTCCTAATTTTGTAGTTAGAAGCTCATTTTAACTTTAAAAAAAAACATAAAAGGGTAGAGCTAGAGAAAAACCCTTAAAATTTTTGAAATCCAAGGATGAGGACTAACACTTGCATACTTAATTTTGAATATAATTAACACTTTCTCATTAGATAACTTTGATTTTGACTGCCTCAAGACCCGATGTCTATAGTGCCCTAGGCAAAAATTAGGGGTTGGGAGAAAATGTTCAATTAAGAAAATCTGAAAGGGTTGATTGGTAACAAGAGTCGGATGCACACAAGGTGTCCTCCCTTTTGATTGAATGAAACTCATGCTTTTGCATTGCATGTCTAGTTATGATTATTGCTATTATTATATGGTGAATGTGGATATTAACATATGCATAACCTAAGCATGAGCATATGGTTAACCAATCAAAAGAAACCTATAGCATGCATACGAACACATGCTAAAGTGAGCTTTATTTTGAGGCAGTGAATGGTAACGCTTTATATGACAAGGACTTTCTTATCAAGATGCTCTATTGATAGTAGTACACTATGAGGAAGAACTACCTTTCAATGCTCAGAAGTTTATTTTTGACAAATGTCGCAAAGGGAAATCTAGTGTGGGTTTGCAGGAAAAGTTACACCACTTAAACTATATTAAGTAGGAATGCTTTTGGGGTGTTTTAGGAGACCACATGCATAAAAAAAAGAATAAGAAGAAAAAAAGCCATTAAAGATAAAAAAAAAACTAATTAGCTCTCTAAGAAAAAGTTAGGTAAGGGATAGGGTAAAAACCTAGAAATAAGTAGTCTGCCCTACAAACAATAAAGTGAGTAAAAAGTTGCTAAACTGGGTCGAGTCCATTCTACGCAAAAGTTAAGTACTGGATTATGTGAAAATCCCTAACGGGACTTATTTTCTGCTAAGAAAAGCTAGTAAAAAAATCCACAAGGGGCACACTACCAATAAATAATGACTACACTTACTTAAAGCGATAAGGGTTGCCAAGGATCAGATGGGTCAACCTGTAAATTCAACTTCAAGTACGACCTCTGCCAGAATAGGTGAAAGAATGGGTCAGCCTATTTTGAATGCCATTATTGGTATCACAAGGCTAGCAATGGGCAATGGATTCATCTCAAATCACAGTTAGATATTAGGTAATATGAGTGCAACAAGTTCATATCATCATGATGAACCTTCTTGATGTTTTGAATAGAACCTCTATGGGTATAAGATCATCAACTATGTGTTCGCAAGGTGTAAAACTTTTGAATGCCTAAATGGTTTTCCTTAGGTAGTTTAGTTCACAATTCAGGACATAAGTTAGAATCCCAGGGGCAAATAGGAGCATTCTCGATGATGAGGGGGTATAACACTTGATGAACAAAGTGAAAATATGCGGTGGTGGACCCTAGCACCATATAATTGTTAGCCAATAGTGCACAAAATTTGAATCTCCCTGAAGAAATCATAGGTTAGTGTTCCTAAGTAAGATAACACTTTTTTAATTTCTTGAGGGCATTAAATAGTATGTGCAATTCATTAAGGACTAGATTATCTTTTTCTAAAGCATGGTAGAGACAAAATATTTTCCTCATAAATAATAAAAAAAACTCAAAAGGAAGATAAAGCAAAAAATACTAAGGGGAAAGCACTTGAAGAAAGTTTGCCTATAAACTACTTAAAGGGTGTTGGAAAGGATAACAACCAAGTTATACCTGCAATTAACCCTCATTGCTACCTGGGTGTGATTTATACATTTCTACATGCATTCTTTTGACATAAATATTTTGATGCATATAACTTCCTGCATGTAGTTGCACACACAAACCCTTGTCTCGTGTTTCTCCATATCAAATCTTTTATTAACTATTCACATGTAATTTTATACATATATTGGTATGTATAATCCTTTTGTGTATGTTTCAATACATATAATTTTCTGTACATACTCTACATATAATTCGTTGCATATGTCTTACATGTATAATCTCTTACATATATCTCTTATAATTTTATGCATATTTCTTTACACATAATTCCTTATGTATGCATAATCTTTTATATGTATTGCTGTGTACATAACATTGCAAGAAAAATCCAAAAGGACTCTATAAGAAAGGATGGGTCAATAGGTAACCCCAGCTCAACGTTGGCGCTCACCTATATGGGAAACCAAGTTAAGATTGAAACCCCTATAGAGTAGAAAATATGCAAATCCATACAAATGGGGACTCCTAGAAGAATGAACCTTTGTGTACGCACCATGCAACATACATACATGTGTATATGGATATGCATGTGTATATACGCATATACATAAACATTCATATACAAATGTATGTATACATACATATATATGTACATACATTACATATGTATATGTATGTATGTACATACATATATATGCATATATATATATATGTACGTATGTATGTATGTATGTACTACACATACATATACATATATATGTATACATATAAATACATATACATGTGTATGCATGCATGTATGCACATATGTATGTATGTACATATATATGTGTGTGTGTGTATTATTATTATTATTATTAAACAAATTTAGAAAATATCTTTTATTAGTTTTTTAATCTCATTTTTATTTTAAAAAACTAGAAAATCCATTTTCTATTCTCCATTTTAGAAAATTGATTAAAATACACATGATCTCTTTTTTTTATTTTATGTGAAAATTTTTTCTAAAAAACTAAAGCAGTTTTCTATAAGTAAATAGGCTCTAAGTCTCAAAAGATACCAAATGGGTATCATATTATAGGCAGCTGCACGATAGACCCCATAGGCATGCCTATCTATCCACTACCAAAACTTATAAGCAAGCATTTTAGCTATACTCTTGTAATATGTCAATCACCTCATTATTCAATTCATTCACAGAATATCCATATCACTATAATATCATGAAATTTATATGTAATCAATTCATAAATGCATATCATGTGTTTTATGAATGCTTTAGTCTTATTATAGTATATTATTTCTCAATTATATGCATTCATTATTTGTTTTAATAATAAGCTTATAATTATCCATTTATGAACATATAACTCATGTACATATGCATATCTACTTATTATTATTGTTATTCATTTATCACAATTGCAAATGTAATTATATTCATGTATTTGTACATATAGCCAAATATTCTGATAATCATCATCATTTTCATCTTTAAAACATTAACGTGTAAATATATGTTCAATTACGATCACAAAGTTCTATATGGAGCACGGGATAGGGAAAACATTGACATTACATAAAACATGCATTTGCATCATATTGCAAGCATAAAATCATCATTCTTTCCTAGCATTAGCATCATTTGATTAGACGTGAAAATCATTAAATAATATGCATAGATCCCAATTGAAAAGAAACTAATAGGATGTACATTTAGTGCATTAATGATGAAAAGAAAAAGTTAACATTATAAAAAGATAGATTGTTCTTAATCAGAGATTCTAATTTTCTAGAATGGTGTCATGAGTAAGAGGGCCTGAATTTAGTTTAGTTTTTCATAACAAATTTATGTTAACTATAAATAGAGTCGATTTTAGTAGGAAGCGAGGAGGATTGTTTCCTTAGCAAAAGGTTTTTAGTAATTGAATTTTTATCATTAAATTTGTTAATCTTCATTTTAATTAATCTTAGACTTAAACATTTACTTTCAATTTACTTAGTTATTTAATTAATTTTGTTTTAATCTTAAATCACAATCCAACTTGGGAAATTCTTTTACATAATCTCTACTTTCAAAAGTCTAAATTTCTCAATCCCTTAGGTACGATATTTGAGAGACTTAAATCTATTTTCCTATATTACTAGCTGATATAGTACACTTACTAGATACCAATCAAATTTTGGCATTGTTGTCGAGGATTGGCATACAATTTAAATTTTATTCTTTTATTCCTTTTAGTGTCAATACCGCATAAGAAGAACTGATCCAATCATACCAGTTGACCTGGAAACCAAGAGGACACTTCATTGATGAAAAAGAAAACGACGACCAAATATGAATCCATAAGTTGATCCACCTCTCAATAATCGACCACTACTTGGATGAAAAGATGTTCAAAATGTTGGGAATTATTGGTTAAATGCATCTCATGAGAATTTAAAATTTTTAACCAATAGATCTGATCTTGCCATGAATTTACAATATAAATATTAATGAGAATAAGAAAAATCACCTTTGATTTTTGTTGAACAGTTGATTTTCCTTCTCACTGGGATGTCGCAAACCATAGTATCCAAATTTAAACACCTCCAATGAGTAATCCACACTAGAGAAGGGTTGAATGAACCAACAATGGAGGAATACAAGGGCTGGCTCAAATCCCTTGATGCTAGCAAGGGGGATGGCGGCTAGGGTTGAGAGAGTGAGAGAATATTTCTTTTCTCTTAATTGTTCACTTAACCCTAAAATCCCTATCACTTGGATTTTTATAGTTATGTTAAAAATTCAACTTCATAATGGGATTAGGCTCTTTAAAATTGCTGGAAAAATATTAAATGGGCTTCTGAAATTATTAATAATTTATTTGGGCTCAATTAAATCCAATTTAAATCCTTTCACAAAAGACTATGTATAAAATCCACAAACTAGGCCTTTTGTGCATACACTTGAATTTAATCACCCAAATGAATTCCAAATACATCCAAATTAAATATATAGTCTCCATAACACCTGTGAAATATATTTAATTTATTTTGGTCCAAGAATTAGGCCTCTAAGGCCTTCTATCTGAAGTTGGCGTGAAACCCTTCCTTTGGAGGGTTTCTGCGCCAAACTCAATTTTTTGAGCCTCTATTATTTTCTTCAATGGATCTATTAATTATTTATATCAGCCCTATAACACTTATATTTTAATTATAATTAATTATAAAATATAATATTTCAATTAGGTCCATTTTATAAAATATTTCTAAAAAGTTCTGCAAACAATTTTACTTAATTATAATTAATTAAACTCTTTAATTAATTATTCTCTTATTCACTTCTCTATTCCCATAATAATATCAAATATTATTATCCTTGTCATTTTACCATTTTATCCTTTTATCTATATGTGTGTAACCTATTGGGTTCCTATCCATATTGGCAGTATAATATGTAATTGTAAGTTTTATTCAAAACTCACATGATTTAAACTTCTTTAAATCATTTTATCAATCCCTATTGATATTTATAATACACTATTATACAAGTCATGATTGGCCTCTAACTAGGCATCATAACTACCCAAATGTCAGGAAAGTCAAGTGGTTTGACTATACCCTTCCATATAAACAATTACCGTGCAATTACTCCTTTCACCACTCTTATCTCAATTAGATTCTGAGTATGAATTTCTATCAACTCATATAAATCTAATTATGTATGTTCAATTAATTTAACCATTGTTCCCAAAATTTCCTTCATGGATCTCTATCCATCTTGGCATATTACTTTGGAAAGAGATTCTCTAAACAAGGTAATTATAGAATCATACGAGATAACTTCCCTTAATAAATCTAGGATGGTGAATCCTTTGTCAATCACTCAACTATCTTCAAGTAGGTCATGATATACCCAACCTCCTAACTATGTTCACCCCCAGTTGGAAGTAATCAGTTATGGAGTCAAAGTATACCACTTGCTACTTAAGATAACCTTGGTGATCACAAGTCTAAGGATACTTGCACAACCGCTATAAAGATATTCCTCACTGACATATATTTAATATCCATGTGAGTATTCTTTTTGCAGGTCTCCAATGAACTTGTTCTTCTAACAAGCATCCACATGTTAGCTTTGATTATCTTCCATAATCACAGTTATGAGAACCACTGCTTGAACCATTCAAGAAGCATAACATATGCTAGTATGTCTGAATTAACAATATCCTATCTTGTTAATTCTATGACTAGGGATATTTAGATATTAACACATTTGCATGCAATAGACATCTCATATCATGAACACTTTCATGATTGCCTTTGCACTGTGTTTATAATATCTAGGACTTCATTTATTAATTTAAGATTTACAAACTTATATATTTAAACATAGCATTAATAAATGAATGATGCCTTTTTATTAAGAATATGAATTCATACATATGAAATACATCCCTTTTACATAGGCTCTAGGGCATACTCTCTAACACAAAATAGAAATTAAGAGAATCCAAATCAAGTTCAAGAAAATATGATGAGACCAAGGATGATTGATGATTATTCCACTCTAATGTGGAATGAAGAGCACATAACTATTTTGCTGCCTTAAAACAATCGCTTTAAGTTAAAGCCAGCCATGATTATAACGGTACAAAAGGACCAATTTTAGAGTTTGGATATTAAGGATTTGGGTTAGCATTTAAACATCTTTTTGGAGATAAGTGATACAGTGCAAATCCAATAAGTCTCCATGGATGCCATTAGATTAAAATTATTCTATTTCACTTTTATTAGTAAAAAGGGGATTAATTACAAATGTTGCCAAGTCAGTCCATTAAATCTTTGGAGGAGATGCAAGAGAAATTTTTTGTGAGGTTATTTCCTCCAACCAAGACATTGAACACTTAAAATAACATTTATAATTTTTAGCAATTTTATGAGGAGTCTATTCATAAGGCTTAGGAGAGGTTTATAAGACTTTTAAAGAGTTGTACCCAACATGAGATGGTAATACACTAGCTAATGTCTACCTTTTATGCGGTGTTAATCAAACAATATGATCTCTCTTAGATGCAACCTTAGGTGAAAATTTTATGAACAAAATTATGGAGGAGACCTTTCTATTGTTAGATAAGATGGCTATGAATAAAGCATAATGGGCCAACATAAGAGCAAAAAATAAAAGACAAACTATGCACAATATAGATGAAGTAGCCATGCTTAAAGCTCTAATGTAACTCCATAAGAAAGAATTAAATAGCCTTAAAGTGTAGAATGCTACAGAAGTATCCCAAAAATGCAAAGGTTTTGATGGAGGGAATATAGTGAGTGAACCTAAAGGTGAATAATGCTTATAGTCAAAGGAGTGAGGATGTGAATTCAATCCATGACTTCAAGAGAAATGACTTTTAGAGTAATCAGTGCAATCCGAGTTGAAGGAATCACCTAAATTTTTCATGGAGCGATGGAAAACAAACATCATCTTCTAACAACAAGGTGATAGCTCTTTTTAACCAAAAGATAACTTAACAAGGTAATAAAAATCAAATTTATCATCAAACCTACCAACCCCTACAAGCACATCAAAATTCCCAAGCACCTTACAACCTCCACAAGCTTCCCATAACTTTCAACCACCTAGTTTTCAATCAAGATCACCATCGCCTCTAGAGAAAAAGCCAAATCTTGAAGATATGTTTTCTAATTTTATGACTAGTCAAACTCAATTCATGTTTAGTTAAGATGCAAGGTGGAAGGCTCAAGAGCAGTGGAATCATAACCAGGATACTATGAGGAGAAGTCTTAAAACACAAATTGGGCACTTGGCCAACTCCATATCTATAAGGTAGCAAGGTACATTCCATCAAATATGGATGGTAACCCAAAATAAAAGGCCAAAGCAATCACTCTAAGGAGTGGTAAGGAAATCAAAAAAGCTAAAAAAGGTAAATTTATTTCTCAAAAGGTAGGACAGACCATGGTGATATGCAATTCTAAACCCAAAAATGTTGCTAATAAATCAAAAGCTATTGATAAAGGTAAAGCTTCCCTTAAATATAATGTTCCTAATTTTGATATTCAAATTTATCGTACCCTTCTCTTGCTAGAAATAATAAATAAAATGAACAATTAATTAGCTAGATTTCTTGATATGTTTAAAAAATCACATGTGAATTTGCCATTTGCTAAAGCTCTTTTACACATACCAAAATATGCCAAACTTATGAAAGAGTTTTATTCAAAAAAGAAAAGCTAGAAGATGTATGGACTGTTCAATTATATGAGCATCATAGTGCAATTTTGACAAATAAAATCCTTAAAAAATTAAAAGATCTTGATAGCTTTACTTTACCATGTGAGTAAGGAGGAGATTTTATGGGTCATGCCTTATGTGATTTAGGTGTAAGTATTAATTTGATGCCTTACTCTATTTATAGGTAGCTAAAATTTGGAGATATCAAGGAAACAAGTATGACATTGTAATCAACTGACCAATCCTTAAAAAGATCTAAGGAGATCATTGAAGATCTATTGGTGAAAGTAGGCAACTTTATCTTTTAGGTTAATTTTATCATGATGGATATAAAGAAAGATCAAAAAGTGCCTTTGGTTGTAGCAAGACCTTTCTTAAATACTGTAAAAGCATTGATAGATGTTCATAGGTAAACAATTACATTGAAGTGTAATGATAAGGAGATGGTGTTCAATGTCAACAAAGTCATACAACATCCTTCGTATTACTTTGAAGAGTTTATATGCTTCATTAATGAGATCTAAGAATGTATGGAGGAATTTTAAGAGGAAATTATTTTGGAAGTTGAACTTCAAAGTTGTTTAATGCATTTTAATAAAAAAAAAGTGTAGATGGGAATGAAGAAATGCTAGTGAATGAGTTGGAGGAAGATCACAAAGATAAGGAGATAAATGAGGAAGTTATTTCTCCTCCTAAGGGAGAGGAAAATCCTGTACTCAAAACTTTGCCCCTACATTTGAAGTATATATTTTTGGAAAATAACTAAAAATCTATAATTATTTCCTCTAGTTTGACAGGTGAAGAAGAAAAATAATAGTTGATTGGAGTGTTGAGGAAGCACAAAGGAGCTAGCGATTGGGAATCTTCAGACCTTAAGGGAATCAGCCTAAGCTTTTATACACATCAAATTTTCTTAAAGGATGATGTTAAGCTAGTGGTGCAGGTTTAACGTAGACTAAACCTGCTATACAATAAGTTATCAAGAAGTAAGTACTCAAACTACTTAATGCAAGTGTAATTTTTCCTATTTAAGATAGTAGTTGGTTTAACCCAGTTTAGTGTGTGCCAAAAAAGGGAACAATTGTAGTAACTAATGAACAAAATGAACTTATTCCAATTAGGAATTATCGGTTACATGCATCTCATACATAAGCAAAATTTAAAATTTTTTAACCAATAGATCCGATCTTGCCATGAATTTAAAATATACATACTAATAGGAATAAGAAAAATCACCTTTGATTTTTGTTGAACAATTGATTTTCCTTCTCATCGGGTTGTCGCAAACCACAGTGTCCAAAATCGAACACCTCCAATGAATAATCCACACTAGAGAAAGATTGAATGAACCAACAATGAAGGAAACAAGGGGTGGCCGAAATTCCCTTGATTCTAGCAAGGGGGTGGCGGCTAGGGTTGAGAGAAAAGTGAGAGAATTTGTTTTTCTCTTAATTGTTCACCTTAAACCCTAAAAACTCATCACTTGGGTTTTTATAGTTAGGTTAAAAATCCAACTTCATAATAGGACTGGGCTCTTTAAAATTGCTGGAAAAATATTAATTGGGCTTCTGAAATTATTAATAATCTATTTGGGCTCAATTAAATCCAATTTAAGCCCTTTCACCAAAGACTAAGCACAAAACCTACAAACTAGGCCCTTTGTGCATATACTAAGATTTAATTACCCAAATGAATTCCAAATCCAACCAAATTAAATATGTAGGCTCTATAATACTTATGAAATATATTTAATTTATTTTGGTCAAAGAATTAGGCCTCTAAGGCCTTCTATTTGAAGTTGGCATGAAACCCTTCCTCTTGAGGGTTTCTGCGCAAACTCAATTTTCTGGGCCTCCAATATTTTCTCCAATGGAACTATTAATTATTATATCAGCCCTATAACACTTATAGTCTAATAATAATTAATTATGAAATACATTTTTTCAATTAGGTCCATTTTACAGAACATTTCTAAAAAGTTCTGCGAATAATTTTATTTGATCATAATTAATTAAACTCTTTAATTAATTATTCTCTTATTCACTTCTCTATTCCCATAATAATATCAAATATTATTATCCTTGTCATTTTACCATTTTATCCTTTTCTCTATATGTATGTGACCTATTGGGTTCCTGTCCATATTGGCAGTATAATATATAATTGTGAGTTCTATTCAAAACTCACATGATTTAAACTTCTTTAAATCATTTTATCAATCCATATTGATATTTATGATATACTATTATACAAATCATGAGTGGCCTCTAGCTAGGCATCATGACTGCCCAAATGTTCGGAAAGTCAAGTGGTTTGACTATACCCTTCCATAAAAACAGTTACCGTGCAATTACTCCTTTCACCACTCTTATCTCAATTAGATTCTGAGTATGGATTTCTGTCAACTCATATAAATCTAATTATGTATGTTATATTAATTTAACCATTGTTCCCAAAATTCCCTTCATGGATCTCTATCCATCTTGGCATATTACTCTGGCCAGAGATTCTCTGAGCAAGGCAATTATAGAATCATGCGAGATAACTTCCCTTAATAAATCTGGGATGGTGAATCCTTTATTGATCACTTAACTAACTTTAAGTAGGTGATGAGATACCCAACCGCCTAACTTGTTCACCCCCAGTTAGAAGTAATCAGTTATGGAGTCAAAGTATACCACTTGCTACTTAAAATAACCTTGGTGATCTCAAGTCTAAGGATACTTGCACAACCGCTATGAAGAGATTCCTCACTGATATAGATTTAATATCCATGTGAGGATTCTCTTTACAGGTCTCCAATGAACTTGTTCTTCTAACAAGCATCCATATGTTAGCTTTGATTATCTTCCATAATCACAGTTATGAGAACCACTGCTTGAACCATTCAAGAAACATAACATGTGTTAGTCTGTTCGAATTAACAATGTTATGTCTTGTTAATTCTATGACTAGGGATATTTAGATATTAACATATTTGCATGCAATAGACATCTCACATCATGAACACTTCATGATTGCCTTTGCACTGTATTTATATTATTTAGGACTTCATTTATTAATTTAAGATTTACAAACTCATGTATTTAAACATATCATTAATAAATGAATGATGCCTTTTATTAAGAATATGAATTCATACAAATGAAATACATCCCTATTACATGGGCTCTAGGGCATACTCTCTAACAATTCCAACACATATCGTTATGAATTTATAGGAGATTGAACAATACCACTAGAAATGATTATTTCCTAGCCATTTATTTATCAAATGCTAGAAAGATTGGTAGGGAATATGTTTTATTATTTTTTAGATGGCTATTTGGGGTATATGCAAATACCCATCACCCTGAAGACCAAGAAAATACCACCTTTAAATGTCCATATGGTATATCTACATATAGGCAAATGATTTTTTATCTTGTAATTCACCAGCCACAATTCAAATATGTATGATGGCTATATTTCATGACTTTATTAAGATATTGATGGAAGTTTTCATGGATGACTTACCTTGTACGGGCACGATTTTGATATTTGTCTAACCAATCTTACTTTGGTGCTAGAGAGATGTAAAAAGACTAACCTTATATATACTTAAATGGGAGAATGCCATTTTATGGTGAGATAAGGTATAGTCTTAGGTGATAAAAATTTTTAAAAGGGGATTGAGGTCGATTAGGCTAAGGTTAATGTCATTGACAAATTACCTCCCCCTAATAGTGTGAAAGGAATTAGAAATTTTCTAGGTTATGTTAATTTTTATCGAAGGTTCATTAAATATTTTTTTTAAGATTTCAAAAATGTTCTCCAATCTATTGATTTAATATGCTACATTTAATTTTACTGATGAGTGTTTACAAGCTTTCAATTTATTGAAAAAAAGCGAATTTTATCACTATAATTGCATCACCAGAATTGAGTTTGTCTTTTGAAATCATACATAATGTTAGCAACTATGTAGTAGGAGTAATTTTGGGTTAAAGAAAAGAGAAGGTCTTTCACATGATATATTATGCAAGCTACAAACTCACAAGTGCTTAAGTGAATTACACCATAACCGAGAAGGAGTTTCTAGCAATCATGTTTGCATTTGAGAAATTTAAGCCCTACCTTCTTGGTACAAAGGTCATTGTGTGGTTCAATCATGCAACCCTTTAATATCTCTTTGCCAAGAATGATTCTAAACCTCAATTTATTCAATGGATTTTGTTATTAGAAAAATTTGATATTGAGATCAAAGACATGAATGGGGCAAAAACTTTTGTTGCCGATCACTTTTCACCTTTACACCATTCCCATATGGAAAAAGGTAAAACTTTTTATTTGTTTTTCAATGAATAGATTTATGCTGTTTATTCTTATGAAATTTCAATTTCTTTGTTTGCTAATATTGCTAATTACCTTGCAAGAGGTTTCATACCCAAGGACTATTCATGGCATCAAAAGAAAAGCTAAAAGTAAATTCAAGGCATTATTTATGGGATGATCCTTATTCATTCAAGTTATGTTCGAATCAAATTCTGAGATGTTGTATTCCTAAAGAGGAGCAATTTGACATCATAAAGTCATGCCATGGAGGAGAAACAGGAGGTCATCATAGATCGAATCAAGCAATAGCTAAAATTCTAAAGTCAGGTTTTTTCTAGCCTTCTCTTTTTAATGATGACAAGTCATTTGTGTATTTGTGTGATAGGTGCCAACATGTTGGTAACATCTCTAAATGTGATAATATGCCTTTAAATAATGTATTAGAGATAGAAATTTTTAATGTTTAAGGAATTAGCTTCAAGGGATCATTTTCAAATTATTTCGAACTTGAGTGCATCCTAGTAGTAGTAGAGTACATAAGTAGATGGGTAGAGGCTATAGCTACTAGTACTTGCAATGCACGTGTTATCCTAAAATTCCTTAGAGAAAATATTTTTACATGGTTCAGAGTACCTAGGTCTATGATTACTGATGGTGACAAGCATTTTGTCAACCATCAATTCAAAATATTACTTTGCAAGTATGGTGTCAAACATAATGTCATAATCCCATATCATCCCTAAGTAAATAGGCAAGCATAGATGTTAAATAGGAAATTGAAGGCCATCATTGAGAAAACTATTAGTAACTTTATGAAGGATTGGTCACAAAGGTTAGATGATGCAATATGGGTATAAAAGATTGGTCCCTTTTTAGGCTTGTATTTGGAAAGGGATGTCATTTACTAGTTAAACATGAACATAAGGTATATAAGCCATAAAGTTTCTTAATTTTGACTTGACAAATGTAGGTGAGAAGAGACTTTTACAGCTTAATGAACTTGATGAGTATAGGCTTTGGTCATACAACAATTTTGCAGCTTAAAAGGATAAAACCAAGCCATGGCATGATAAGAAGTTGCTTTAAAAAATTCATGTCGGGCATGTTATTTCTGCTATACAATAGTCGGTTGTGATTATTTTTAGGAAAACTAAAGTCAAGATGGGTTGGATGATATAAAGTGGTGGAAAGTACTAATTTTGGAAAGGTGGTGGTAAAAAATTTAAAGGATGGTTGAAAGTGTAAGGTAAATGAGCACCATTCCAAACCTTACATTACTTCATAGATTAAGGTTGCTAAGGCAACTTTGGCACCCCATGACAAGGAAGCGAATTCCATAAGTATAGTTGAAGACTTAAAAAATTAGAACTAATTCCTATAGTCTCTTACTATTTTGATTTATATAGGCTTATATAGCTCAATTTCTATATTTGGTGTATATAGGACAATGTCCTATTACAGTGTATTTTATACGTTTTAAGGTGTTAGTGTGTTAAATTATATGGTGGAAATATAAGAATTGAAATAAAGAGTAAAACAGTTGCGAAATGTTGCTTCTTTTTATTTTTGCTGGAAAATCAACCCAGTGGAGACACTTTCATCTTAGCTAGGTCACTTAGTCACTTTGAGAACATAATGTTTTGGCATAGCTGAGACATTAAGCATCTCATCTAGGTCACTTACACATTCTGAATCCAAAAGCATTAAACCCAGCCAAGTCACCAAGCATCTCGACTGAGTCACTTGAAACTATTAAAACCTGCATTTTCTCTTCTAGCCATTACTCTTCTATATTTCATTCTTCTCTCAATTTTCTCTCAACTATAAATCTCCTTTCGAAAGTTCTCGATCAATTAAGTTCCCTCTTTTCTCATTTCTTTTTTCTTTTTATGCATATGGTTTATTATTAATTATTTATTGCATAGTTTTTAGTTTGGTGTTTCTTCCCTACTTTATTTTTATATTTTAAACTAGGGTTAACAATGGTATATTTCTATTTTTTGAGTAATTCAGGCAAAATTTTGATGATTTATATAAACAATACTTGTGTTGTCTGTTTTTTTGGTATATTAATTATGTCAATTTGCATGAATATAGGCTTAATCACTAATGCACATCAATTATATGATAAAATGCCATAATGAGTTTTAACCTCGATGTCTGCATTTTTCCTCAAATTCTCTTACCTTAATTGTGTAAATTAACTCTAGTTATCATTGTTTTCCCTAGTTAAGATGAATCAAATTAGTGCTTACTTGATTAATATAATGCCAAAACTTTATTTGTAAACTGCTTTCTATGATATACTCTTTAGTGCCTTTCACTATACATCACCTCTATTCCATAAGCAATTTTATCTCCATTATTTTCATGCTATTTAGGCATTGTTATGCTTGTCATATGTGTACAATTGATTCTATATCGATTATGTCATTGTTCATCTCCCACACTTTTTCATTATTATTTTGATGCATTGGCATCGTGCTATATATTTTGCTTAAGTTACACTTTATATGCTTTGTTGGTGTATGATGTGGTTGACCTTCTTTGTTGTGTATACTATTATAGCCCTATTTTAGTATTTACATGCTAATTTTGTCTATTTTGTAGTGGTTTTTAAGTGTGCAATAAATAATGTAGGGTCTAGTTCTTTTAGGTTTCAGATGCTAATTTACATGGATCCTAGTTTGCACAAGACCTACAAGTGCTTCTCTAAGGTTAAGTATGTGTAACCAGTATACTTGAGCAAGATAATTTTGAATAGTGTTGATGGTGATATGAAGATGCTGGTGAAATGGATGATTGAGAACATTGGGTGGATCGAGTTTTTCAATAAATTGAAGAAGGTATATCCAAAGTTTATCAGAGATTGCCTCACTATTTTTTAGTGTAATTTTGAGTTCAATGAGGATTGTGATGGAATTGTTAGATTCTAATTGCATCGAAAGAAAAACTGGATCATGTTCAAACATCTAACAGAGTATTTTAGATTCCCATTCAATAGTGTGAGGGAGCTATACCTTAGCAAAATTGGCCAGTTGTGAGAGATGAAATTGAGCCTACCATGTATGTGGCTCGAAAAACCAAAGCTCACCATTTGAAAAATCATGCTTGTAGTATCCTCCATAAATTTTTTGCCTCATCATTTTATGGGCACACTAAGGTGCGGGTAATGTTAACTCTTCAAAGGTGCTTTTTCTTCGATGTTTGTTGGAAGGAATCTAACTCGATGGTGCTTATTATTTATAGAGGAAGAATGAAAACCTCCAATAGAGGTCGGGAATAATAAAGAAAATTACTTCAGGGGATGGTTAAGGAGGATTAAGGCACTATGTTTAACAATCATTGGACGATGAGGGAGGAATATCTTGAGGAGTTACTAAGGAATGCACGTTATTACCCCATGTTACACTTGTTAAAACATCTGAAAGTGACAATAAAGAACAACTAGAGGAGACCCTGCAGTAGCACCTATTCACTATCTGAAATCATAGATAGTGGACTTCTTTAATGGAGGTTAAGTACACTTGGACATATATAGGAGGCACACCTAACATCTATGGAGCGTTGCATGGACTATTTTTGCCTAAAATTAGGAGACCTTTATAATGCAGTTTTGGGAGGGATTTTCCCCTTCATCTTTGCTCCCACCTTATTGATAAGTGTTGATACCTTCTTACTAAGGGTAGTAAGACTTTGAGGGGATGGATCATATTTAAGCCTCATTGAAAATTTATTTCAGGAAGTTCTTAAAAATATTCTAACAACTGTTTCTCAGGATTTGTCATCAATTTTTGTTCCTTTGTTTATTTTAACTTTGTTATATTTTTATTTTAGCTTGTCTTTTTTACTTTTTTTTCATTTGTATTACTTTAGTTATTTTAAATTATAGTATTATGTTCTAGTTTGCTTAGTTATTCTACTTAAGTTCTTTATGTTATGCATTTCTGTTTGTAGTTCTTATTTTATTTATACTTTGTTTTGTTCTTTAATTTAGTTTGTTACTTTTTAGTTTCTTTAGTTTGTTTTAAGTTAGTGTGTTAATTATGTAGGCTATAGTGTGGTAGATCATTTAGTTTGCATTTAGTTTAGTTTGCCTAGTTTATTTCTAAATTTTGAATTTTTTGAATTTTAACTGGGAATATTGTAGTTTTCAAGGCTTTGGTTAGCACTAGGACGGTTACGTTGTTTGATGTAGTTCTAGCCAATTTAGTATTCAACTTGAGTATACTTGTTAGTTTTCGATCATTGTACACAAAATACCTATTTTTAAATTTAAGAAAAACCAGTACATCAAAGTAGTCGAGTTAGGAATTCTAGAGAGCTAGAACCTTCCTTATCATCTTTCGAATCCACATAACAACTCAAGCAAGGTTTAGGACATAATTTAGGCAAGTTTATTTATTTAGCCACTTTAAAAGACTTTTATCCTGCCCTTTCTGTATTTTGACCCTTTTTAGCCCCTTTGAGCCTAGTGAGCATGCCATGATTAATTTTGTTGCTTCACACATCTTAATATCTCATAGCCTAAAAGCTTTTATCTCTCCTTTTTAGGAATTGGGCACTCTAAGAATGGGTTAAGGTATTATTTAAATAGTATCTAAGTGGGTGTAGTATGAACTTAGGGATTTAAAATAGGGATGTTGTTAAGCTTTTTATTGCAAAATTCAGAAAATGAAATAGTTAAGTGGCCCTTACTTATTTTGTCAAGGAAAAGGCTAGATAAAAAGAAAAAGAAAGAAAAGAAAATATAAATTGTGTAAGCTAGCAGTATATAGTAGTCTTTAAGTGCCAAGTACTTTCAACATATAGGAAAAGGGCTACAACACTCACAAGTGATTGATTTTTTAAAGGAAGAGGAAAACATTAGTAAAACCCTCCTCTTTTGTCCTTTTCATAGATTTTTTGTTATACATTTTGGGAAATTGAGTTATGGTAACTATGGTAAAAAAAAAATTAGTGTGAGTAGATTCTTAGTTGCAATAGGAAGTTGGTATATTCAATTGGTGGGTGGCTATTCTTATCTTGTTTATTGATATCCTTTCTTATAGCCTTTACCTTAACCTAACTTTACAACCGACTTATGTATCTAATGATCCTTCCTTATTTTGAGTTGTTTAGTGGGGATTATAAGGCCTCAACATACATCCTAGTGGTAATCAAGTATGGTTGGGGATGTATGAGGGAGATAATATAAGGACATAGATATTGGCAGCGTAGAAAAGGACCCGAATGGAATTAATTTAAAGGTTAAGGGCAATATAATCATTTTAAATTAAGCTGTACATATGCCAAATTAGGTAGAAGTGTAATTTAAGGGCTCAATTGAAAATAAAAAACTATTTTGGTACAAATAAGAAATAAGAGGAAAAAAGGAAGCTAAGTGAAATGTCTCTAGACCAACAAGTGGACCAATGAGATAAAGACACATAGCCTTTCTAGATTTATCTTAAGAAAGCAAGAAAATTCAAAAAATCTTAGAAGTATTGGCTGGTCACTTCAAGGGATAAAAAGGTAACCATTTTCTCCTTAAAATCCATGCTATCCTAACCCCTAAATAAATCTCAAAATTTAGACCTAGCATTTGAGAGGAGAGATAATTTAGTGGTTAGCATTTTTAAGGTATTAACTCCTTTTTTTTCTCTTTTTGTTTTGTTTCTTATAATTAGATATTGAATTTAAGGGAACAGCTGAATGATAATATCTGTAATTTAAATTATGTAGAAGGAGAAATAAGCAAAGGAAGGGATAAAGAGGTAGAGAGAGATTGAATGAGGTGTGGTGCGTGTTAAAGGTATAGGAACTTCTCATGACTTAAATGTGTATGCTTATGTATATGACATGGGTAATGAGATATTAGATGCTAAAATGAGGTATTATCATGGAAATAAGCTCAAATATGCTTGAGATCCGAAATAGGAAAATTGTTCTTGAAATCACTAAAATCAGTTTTAGGACTTATCTGATGAATTTGGACTGTTTTGATCATACTCGAGCAAAAGGATTACAAATTGAGTAATTCTAGTTTGAATAAAAACTACACTTATAGATCTTGATTTCATATGTAGAATTAAAAAATTGAATCCCATTTTAATTGAAGACATAGGGGAATAACTTTTTAGGAGGCTACTTTACTTGAAAATATCATTTACTAGGCTTAAAAGAGCATATAAACTGAACCTAAAAATATGCCTTTAGGATTTTTAGGGCAGAATGGATCTCATGGTCATCACCAATTGGTAACCACCACGAGCTAGTCCAGAATCGAATTTGTACCTATCGCACGGTCACTATAAAATCATTGGTCACTATGACCCTCTCCACCCGTTTCCTCCTAAACTTGATTTTTAGATCCTAAATTGTTACTAAAGTTTGTCTAAACCTTTTTAAATATTTTTAAAGTGTTCTAAAAATAAAAATATGGATAATAGATGACATTAAATATGTGTGGAGCATAATCCAATGTTGAAATAAAGTTATAAAATAAATATTAATACTAGAAAATATGAGTAATTTGAGTATGTGAGTTAGCCCAGGCTATTATTAAGCCACATAACAACTTAATACTAGTAACCCATTACAACTAGAGTATAAGAACATAATGGAAGGCATAAACATATATATGTATGAAGTTGTATGTATGGACATACCTAAATATACACATGAATATTTATAGAAGATTAATAATGTTTCAATTAGGTGATGGACATATATATGAATATTTATATTCTAAGAATATGCATGGATGTTAAAAGCTATGTTACTATGATTATAAAAACATATACACAAGTACACTAAAGAAATTAGATGATGCACATGTATATATGTATCTATATTATTAAAGTTATACAATGATATTTAAGTTATACTATTATAATTATTTGTGAACAAGAATATGAATGATAACATACGAGCATTGAACATATATTAATATGTAGATGTTCTAATGAAATAATACATTAATGTGCTTATAGTTACAAAAATGAACAAATACGCATGTAATTCCCTATTCCCATACATGTTTATACAAATGAGCTACAAACAAATAAGACATGAAAGGGAAAAGTAAAAAGTTAAAGTAAAGAGTTGCAATTGCCTGCTGCTATGTCTAGGTTATAGATAGATATGCATGCCTATAAGCGTATATTGCGGCTGCCCCATGTTCAACCCTATTTGAGTCCTTATGCTTTAAACCCATTTGGGTCACTTTCTGACCCTGTTTGGGTCCGTTTGATTGGTCTATAGTACAGGTTTAACCCTATTTGGATCTATTGTTTGATACCTTCGGGTATCTTTTCATAGCTTTGGGTACCCTTGTATTGCCTGTCATCCATATCCTTAGAAAGAGATGCAGGCTTATAAAGGATATGAGAAAAACACTATAAAAGTTTAAAAGACAAAGATGATACTTGCATAGTAAGTGATAATGTTAATTGCATAGTAAACAATAAACCTAAGATTTAACGAAGTTGTCTTTTAAACATGTCACTCTGTAATATTATAATAAATTACACATATTTTATTATGATCATAATTACATGATGCTTGATCGATGTCTAGCAAGTGTACTAGATCAGCTAGTAATATAGGAAAGTAAGATCAAAACCTTGAATATTGAACCTAAGGGAAATTATGAAAGTGTAATAAAATTTCAGATTTTTAAAATGAAAACTTGTGTGGAAAGAAAGAAAGAAAGAAAGAATCCCAAAGTTTTGAATAATAAAGAGTAAATAAACATTTAAACAAAAATTTAAACAACTAACTAAATAACACTAATGCATTTAATCATAAACTTAAACAAAGCAAGAAAATAACAATAAGGAAAATTCAATGATAACAAAACTTTCACTGAAGGACTATCCACCTCTATTTCTTATACATATGACTTAATTAAAGATAATACAGTTGCTTATGAAAAACTGGTAATAAATTTAGATAACTTCTCAGAATATCTTTCTAAGTATCAAATCCCTTTACTCAGAACAATTTAATACTTAGCATAAAAATCCAATTTATGAACTCCTAACTATCTGTTAGATCCTTACTTAAGAAATCTCACTTTAATTCATTCTTAATTCACTCTTCATAACTTTAATTCACCTAAACTCAACACACAATTACCATATTTTTCCAGAAAATAACCATGAATCAAATTAACTGAGCTAAATTATGAATATGCATACTTAAAGCCAATATTACAATTGATTATTAACCATTTCTCAACAAATCAACAACTAACATAAATATAACTCAAGACAAGGATTTTTGCTTAGGTATTAAGAAATAATCAAATTGTATTCAATTGAAGACCAAACTAAGTCATTATGTAAAGAAATATGAGGGTTCAAGTTCCCTTAGCAAAAGAAAACGAACTACTCATTTATTATCATTAAAACTTAAACAAAAATAAGATAAACTAACAAACTAAGAATTAGGTAATTAAAAATCTCTCTAAATTAAACAATAAATCTCCCTATCTCTCTCTGTATCTTTTGGTGCTCTTTTTATAGCCTGAAAAGAAGAGTTAAAATCAACTTCAACTTCCTGCTTAAAACATCCAATTGTAACACAAACTTCCTTCTTAGCATAAGATTTCTTATTCCATCAAAAAACTTATTCTTTAATGAAAAACAAAATCCAATCATAGATAGGAGTTGGTGGGATCAGTATAGTGGAAATTGAAATGGCCGAGTTAGCTTGGTTGACCTTCCTTACTTGGCAGAGTGACTTTTCACTTTACTGAGTATTGCACTTTAAAAGACACTCCACGGAGTGACTTGCCTCTGTACTCAATGTTCCATCTTTCCTTTCTTCCAAAATTTAAAATTCCACTTAAGTCCTTCAAAGTTCTCTTCCTTTCTTCAAGTAGGTCTCTAAAAACACCAAAATACACAATTACATAATTAAAACACTAATTAAATAAATTAACTCATAAACCAACTAAATTAACATAAACATAACATAAAAACATATTAAAAACACATTACTAACATAGTTAAATTTACACTTATCAAATGCCCCACACATAGCCTTTGCTTACCCCAAAGCAAATCTGAACAAACCAACTTCTGAGAATAATCAAACTCAAAGATTAGATTTATACAATTCAAAACTAAGTTCAACAATTAACAAGAGCACTCAACAAAATCCTGGCTAAAATAAACTCAAATAAGGAAATAAGAATCAATTTTCATATGTGTGTATAAGACCAAAACAATTTAAGCACTTTTCAAAAACAAAACACTAATGTACTTCATAATCAAGCTTTATAATTATTGTATACTAAGTATACAAGTGGTTTCATACTTGAAACTCTAGAAACACCATAGCCCTCTCATTTAGCATCGGAATCCAAAAGTCATCTCCACTAAACAACTCAAAGCAAAGTATAGAATTACTTAGGTCTTAATTAGGTTGTAATGGGATTAAGGGATTGGTTATCAAAGAATGGTCAAAAGATAATCAAAGAGAAATAACCACTCTATACTTGAATAAATCACATCTCTAAAATTTCAAACTCCTAAGTGCAATTCCTTTATCAAACTTGCTTACTCAATCCCAAATAAAATCAATAAGACTGAAATCCCTCTTCTTTTTCTCAACTTCTTACTTTTAAGAAGTCACAATTTATTTTCCTTATAAATATCCCACACTTATAATTTTTCCATATATGATAGCTTTATTTCAACATTCCTTCCTTTTTTTTCCTTTTTTTTTCTTTTTATTCTAGCTTCTTTTATTGGGAATTTATAATAAAGTGGGTAAAAAAAAGACATTAAAAAAGTACTTGATTTCATTTCCTAATTTTTGCCCTTAATGATACACTATTATCATTTCACTAGATTGAGATGCCCAATAAATGTAAATACATCCAAATCTAGAGTGGCTAATTCTAGAAGGTAGAAAAAGGTTTTTTAGGCTATATGGTTAAAAGATAAGCGAACCAAGAAAAAAAATTATGGTATACTTTAAGCATACCTCATTAAGCTCAAATTTGGCTAACAAAAGTTAATTATATCAAAAAGGTAGGAAAATAGTCTTTTTACTAACACAATAAGAAAAATTTGCCTATATCACTTTCTAAGTTGCTTGAGTTGCTTTTATGTTTCAAAGGGTGATGAAAAAGGTTCTAGTATCCTAAAACTCTTTGCTCAATTATTTTAGTGCACTGGTTTTTGTAATGTTTAAAAACTGGTCTTTCATGTTTTATGAGCGAAAACTATTAATTATTAACCAAGTTGAATGTTAAACTAGCATAAAATTTCATTAAACAACCTACTTATCTTATTGCTAAACTAAAGTTCTGACTCATGCATATTTTAAAATTGAGTTCAATTAGTTCAAATTCTAAGAAAAGCTTAGGGCTATGAAGGTTAATTGACAACTACAAATTAACTACTTACTAATGCTCTAAGACTAGCAACTATTAATAACATTAACTTAGTAAAAGCACAACGTTGCTACTAACATTACTAGTACAGACAAAATAACAAAACTATGAATACTAAGATAAACAAAAACAAACAAAAAACAAAAATAAAAAACTTAAGTGTTTTCATGATATAAGAAACTATGTTAGTATACTAAATAAACTAAAAACAACACAAAACAAAACAAATTAAATATTGTATAATCCAAAATCATAAATCAAGATTCATAATGACAATAAATTTAATCAAGCATTCCCCAACAACGGTGCCAAAAACTTGTTATGCTTTCTCTAGAAGCTTAAATACGGCAAGTAAATGGTGTACCGATTATAGTACTTCAGATATCGATCCCACGAGGAATGTTGATTAATATTGTACACTATTACTACTTGATTTTAATCTTGTTTACAATGCTTATTAATTTTCAAGTTAAAACTATTACTTTACTACTCTAAACTAAATAATATTCTATTTTAATGATAATTCGAGAAAACTTATGAATATAATGAATGTAACATATATATAAATATGGAATTTGATATTTTTATCTTATTTAGAATTCAATCTTTATCATGTAAGCCAAGTTGGAATAATGTTCTATGTCGCAGCTCTCGCATCTAGACTAGATTATGCCTTAAATAAGCATTTATGGTTCTAAATCGCAGCTCTCGCATTTAGACTAGAATTACATAAACACACATTTAAAAAATAAAAACCAACCTGTAACAACTATCTCCACATGCGATCTCTCAAACTATACTTTGATAATGAATTTTCTATTAACTTTCAATAAGACGTTGCTCTCGCTAACTCCCTTATTTATGACCACTATGATGATTTTCAGAGAAGGAATTACCATCTAAGGTCATCTTCCTTAACTTATAATGATACTAATAAAGTTTTCATAGCAAATTCTACATAATAAGATAAATGAAAGAGAAATGAATAAATATGAATAACAACAATCAAATTCCTAAAAAGAATTCATAATAATAACAAAGAAGAAGTAAAGATTAGAAATAAAAGAAGGGGATCTCTCAACCCTTCTTCCTTCCACCAAGTGTAGTCTTCTCCCTTGTATTTGCCTTCTCTTCAAGCCATAAAACTAAAACTAAAACCTACAATATTGCTCTCTAATTACACTTTCAAATAAATAAAAATAATAGATCTCCTCTCCTCTCTTTTCTTTTTTGATTATAACTTCTAAGGTATTTATAGATTTTCAAACATCAAGTCCCTTCAAATGCCTCTCCATAAGTATGCAACCCTTGGTGAACCTTGGAGTCCTTTTAGGTGACTTTTCAAAATTAACTACCTATAACCGCCTCCTGTCGCGATCGCGACATGACACGCTTCCTTCTTCCACCTTTCTCTTCATTAATTCTTGCCCTAGACATGCGTCTCTTGTCACACTCACGATATGGCTTCTTCTTCACACCTTAATTTGTACTTCCAAATTTGCCCATTTAAGTTCCAAATTGATTCCTTAACTCCTATAAAACAAATAAAACAACCAAGAATGCACAAAACAAATAAAAGCAACAAAATATACATAAAATATCAACATATTAAATACTATACTTAATAAAACTAAACACACATACACACTATTTATGAGCTTTTCAAGCTCATATCATAAGCTGGCTTCACAAACTCCATTTCCTTGAAATATTCATACTATTCAGCATTTTCTTCATCAATATAAGCAGAAAGATGTCTCCCTAAAGAGGTAGTTGCCTCATCAATTCGTGCCTTCTTAGTTGCCACTACAAAAACACTAAATTTTCAACTATACTTGGATGCAAATTAAAGCTCATTAAAATCTATTAAAGTGAAACAAATCAACTAAGTGCACACTTTTATCTATGTGCAAATATGGTGAATGAGTTAAGAAATAGATGCTAATTAAGTGCATATATGATGGACTTAGAAAAACAAATGAAATGAAATTGAACAAATCCAGTATATATGATGGATTTGATAAGTGTAAATTTAACTATGCTTTTAATGTATTTTTAATATGTTTTTTATGTTAGTTTTATGTTAATTTAGTTTTTTATTAGTTAATTTCTTTAATTGGTGTTTTAATAGTTTAATTAAGTATTTTGGTATTTTTAGGGATTTAATTGAAGAAAAGAAAAAATTTTTCAAAGAATTAATTGAAATTATGGCTTTTGAGGAAGATTTGAAGAATTAAAGTTTTAATCATGAAGTCAAAAAGGTAGTCACTCCGTGGAGTGGCTTTTGAAATAAGGCAATCAGTAGAGTGAAAAATCACTCTACCGAGCAAGGTAATTTAACTTATCATACTCGGTCGTTTCAAATCTTACTCCATCAATTCTAGCAATTCCTATCTGCAATTGGATTCTTTTATTCACTAATTAGGAAGTCTTCTGCTACAATTGGAATTCCTGCAGATTAGGATGTTTAAAAGCTTTAAAACTTATTCTTTTCAAGCTATAAAAGGAAGACCTAAACACCAAAGTTAGGGAGATGAAATTATGTAGAGCTCAATTATTCGTTTATTTTTATAGTTTATTTAATTTTGCACTTAAATTTAGAGGCTGAGATTGAAGAATTCGGAGGAAGGGTTTATGTGTATCGTTTCTTTACTTTATTTTTGTTTATGTTCAGTGATAATGAGTGAGTAGTCATTTCCTTTGCTGAGGGAACTTGAACCCTCATATTTCTTTATGTAATGACTTAGTTTGTTCTTTAATTAAATGTTAGTTTATTATTTCTTAATTCCTGAGCAGAAATCTTTATCTTGAGTTATGTTAATTTTGATTGTTGATTTGTTGAGAAATGATTAATGATCAAATGCAATATTGGCTTAAGGTATGTATGTTCATAGTTTAACTTGTCTAATTTAATACATGGTTATTTTTCGAAAAACATGATAACTGTGTATTGAGTTTAGGTTAATTAAGTCTATAAAGAGATGAATTAAGAATGAATTAAAGTTAGATTTTTTGAGAAAGAATCTGACAGATATTTAGGAATCTATAACTGGATTTTTATGCTGAGTGTTGAATTCTTCTGAATAAGGAAATTTGATACTTAGAAAAATATTATGAGAAGTTATTTGAGTTCATTACCAAATTTCCATAATCAACTACATTATCTTTAAATAAGTTACATGCATGAGAAATTAAGGTGAAAATCCTTCAAGAAAAGTGTTTTAGTTGTTATCTTTAATTAATGTTAGTTTAATTTTAATTTTAATTTTTCTTTATTATTAGTTTGCATTTAGTTTAGTTCTTGTATTTAAAATCAAAAACTTGGAAAATAATCTCATATTAATTTCAATCAAATATAGATATTTTACTTAGTAATCCATGTTCCTTTAGGTACAATACTCAGATTCTTAATCTACATTTTATTATATTACTAGCCGATCTAGTACACTTGCTAGACTCCGATCAAGTTTTTGATACCGTTGTCGGGGAATAGTGATTTTATTTATTTAATATATTTAATTAAGTTAGATTGAGATTTTTATTTTTATTTTATTTTTAATTTGAGGCATTCTTCAAGATGATGCAAGATGATATCCAAGATTATAAATTCTTCCTTTTACAATAGCAAATGAATGATTTAATGAGAGAAAGAGAGGAATTAAAGCTCTTGTGAGCACATTTACAAATTCCTTATCTACCACCTTTTGATGATTCATTAAGAGTACAAATGGAAAAATTAAGCAGAGAGAATCAATAACTACAATATTCAAAAGAGGCTTGTAACTCTAAGAATCAACGTCTTTATGACTTGCTTATAAGTAAAGAGAAGCAATTTTAGGCTGAAAAAGAAAAATGGAAGGCCATGCAAGAGGCTGTTATCTTTGAAACCGAAGATATTTGTGACTTGCTTATAAGGAAAGAAAGAAAATTTTATGCTGAAAAAGACGAGTAGAAGGTTACATTAAGGAATCAGGAGGAAAAGTTTATAATTCAAGAAGATAAATTAAAGGCTCAAGAGGAAAAGTTTAGAATTCAAGAGGATAAGTTTAGGACTCAAAAGGAAAAATTAAGGATTTAAGAAGAGAAGATAAGGACTCAATAGGAGACAATTGAGAGCCAAAAAAAATTTACTAAGGGATTAAAAGAAAGGAATTGAAAGGTTGGAATCTACACTAGAACTTTTGAGTATTTCTATAAAATTTCAAGGTGATTATGGCAAGAAGAAGGAAACAAATGATTCATTAATGGTGGATATGGAAGATGATGAACAATTTACATATAAAGACAAGTCTTGTGGTCATTTGAAAGGTGTGTTAGAACCTCTTGTGCAGAATTTATCACCAAAGGAGCAAGAAGGGAAAAATTCTCAAGTGGAAGCACTAGATTCAGCCTGCTTAAAGGATTTATTTAGGCTAGAAAAGCTGATAGAGTTCATTCTTAATGAGCCAAATGAGGATTTGTATTTCATTGAGGATATAGAGCTTCCAGCATTGGTGAACAACAACAAGTTTCTCCTACTTATGGGAGAAAATGAAGAGCAAAATCCAAAAAGACCCATATTTGGATCATAACTAGGCCTCTGGAGAGTAACATGAGTTAAGCTAGGACTCAATAAATCTGAACTTTTCTAACCCTTCTCTTTAAATTTTCATAATTTTTTATCAATTGTGTTTTATTTTTAATAAAGTGTTATCCTATCTTTAGTTTAAATAGATTTTTATAGTTTAATGCATGTGTTTCATGTTTTCTTGAGTTTATTGTGTTTGTGTCTATCAATTTATGAGGTTAAGAATTAAGAAGCTATTTTTAATGTTTTTTATGCTTAATTGTCATAACTTAAATTAGCACATGTTTCTAGGATCATTAAAGAGCTCAATTTAATTTTGGGATGTCAATAAAAGGAAATTTCAATTGATTTGAGCCTAAGGTGGAGTTACACTTTGTACATGTTGTATAGTGTTTAAAATTTTTCATGCATAAATAACAAGGGAACTCATACTTCATGATCATATTAAGGTTGAATGTTATATCAGTAACAGCATCAATGCAGAAAGCCAAGTTCATGCATAACAGATACTAGTAATTTTTCTTGAAAATAATGGCATGGTTCTTGATTAAGTTGGCATATTTAAAAGCCTTAGTTAGGAGAGTATTTGATCTTAATTAAAGGGAAAAGCGTTGATCATTTAATGTTAATTAGGTGAATTTTTGAAGTGTTTGTGCAATTTTTGCAGTTAAGGAATTGTTTAGCAGTATTGTGTTTTGCTTGTTTTTGTTTATTTTTCATCCAATGCATCATCACTTTATGGAGTCAAATTCCACTCCTCCGAGTGGAATACTGAACTGGTGGAGTGTGTTTTTATCCCAATTCTCTTTTGAAAAAAAGCTTAAAATTAATTTTTGCAAATTTTTGTGTGATCGTGGCATCCGGTAGAGCATCACTCAATAGAGTGATGGATCACTCCATTGAGTGGCCCATCACTCCACTGAGTGGCCCATCACTCCACCGAGTAATGTCCCATATATGCCCCAATTTTTCTTTTTTGTTATTTCACTCATGCACACACTCTACCACAAATTAGTTCTTCACCTAGTTTTGTGCTTTCTCTCACATCTTTGCAAAATCACTCCACCAAGTGCTTCAATTGCTGTTAAATTTTCATTGTGCATCATCAAATTGATCAAGTAATTTTAATTTAGCTTTAATGTCTCTTTAATTCAATTGGCATTTATATTTTATTTTTTACAAAAAGTGTAGTTATGTATTTGTGCTTTCTCTCACATCTTTGCAAAATCACTCCACCAAGTGCTTCAATTGCTGTTAAATTTTCATTGTGCATCATCAAATTGATCAAGTAATTTTAATTTAGCTTTAATGTCTCTTTAATTCAATTGGCATTTATATTTTATTTTTTACAAAAAAGTGTAGTTATGTAGTTACTTTTGCTTAATTGTTTGTCTTGATTATGATTCTTTCTGTGATTTTCATAAATATAGATGGATTAAGTTCCTGTAATAGATCATATATATAATTTGGGTTTGATATAATTAAAATTGCATTCATTATAGCTTAGTAAAGTTGTGTACACAACATGCTCGATGAAATGCCTCAAAGACTAAGTTTAACTATTTGTTTAATTTTTATTTGTTGTATCAATTTCATTTCATTCTTTATTTTCAACCTATCACTTATGCACTTAATTTGCATCTATTACTTACCTCTATCAATGCAAATCCATATGAGCAATAATTGGTGCTTCATTGCTTTGTTTCTTTTTAAGAGGATTTAATAAGCTTTAATTATCATTCAATTTAAGTTGCATTTTTATGTGTATTCAGTGGCACCTAAAAGGACACAAAAAAAAAGCATCCAGTTAATTAGAGAAACATAAGCTTTGGTGAGACTTGTATTGTGGCTCCTATGAGAACAAGGAATGTTATTGCTCCCACATCCATCAAAGCTCAAATTTGCTGAGGATAACAAAATTTTAAAGAGGGGGATAGAGCACAACTGAATTAATGGAAGTTCTTTCTTCTTGCTCATGGATTGTTTTAGTTATTTTGTGTTAGTTGTTTTATTTTTCTTTCAGTTGTTTAGTTGTTTATAGTTTGCATGCTAGTGCTATAGTTAATTTACTTTGTCATTTAGCTTACTTAAAGCTTAATGTGTCCCAGTTTTCCTCAGAATTTGAACAAATTGAACTAAAATGTAGATTGTGCATGAGTCAAGACTTTAGTTTGTTAGTAAGGCAAGTAGGTTGTTTGATGAAATTTTTTGTACTAGTTTACTACTAAACTTGGTTCATAATTATTAGTTTCCACCTATAAAGCATGAAAGACTAGTTTTTAAACAATAGAAAAACCAGTGCATTGAAATAGTTGAGCAATGAATTTTAGGATACTAGAACCTTCCATATGACCCTTTCAAAGCATAAGAGCAACTCAAGCAACTTAGAAAGTGATCTAGGTAAATTTTTCTTATTGAGCTAATTAAAAGACTGTTTTCCTATCCTTGTGATATAATTAACATTTATTAGCAAATTTGAGCTAATGAGGTATGTTTACAGTATACCATAATTTTTGCTCTTGTTACACTCATCTATTAACCATATAGCCTAAAAGCCTTTATCTATCCTCTAGAATTGGCCACTCTAGATTTGGATGGATTTACATTTATTAGGCATTTCAATTAAGTGTAATAAGAATAGTGGTATCTTTGAGGGCACGAATTGTGAAATGAAGTAATGTACTTGTGTAATGTCCTTATTTTACCCATTTTATTATAAATTGCCAGTAATAGAAGCTAGTGAAAAAAAAAAAGAGAAAAGAAAAGAAAAGAAAGATGAAAACAAACAAAGCTAGCATATATGGCAAAATTTTAAGCGTAGGGTATTTACAAGGAATGAAATGGCGACTTCTTAAATTTGTGAAATTGAGCAAAGTAAGAGGAATTTCAATCTTATTTCTTTTGCCAGGGTGTGTTCAATGTTTAAAAGGGATTGAGTAAGCAAGCTTGACAAGTGAATTATGCTTAAAAATTTGAATCTTTTTAGAAATGGGATATATTCAAGTATAGAATGGCTATTTCTCTTTGATTATCTTTTGACCATAGCCAATGCCCTAACCCTATTACAATTCAATTAAGACCTAAGTGATTATATGTTTTGCTTTGAGTTGTTTAGTGGAGATAACCTTTTGGGTTCCTATGCTAAAGGAGCGGCATATGGTATTTCTAGAGTTTCAAGTGCAAAACTACATGTACACTTAGTATACTTTGATTCTAAAGCTTGATTATGAGATGCATTAGAGTTTTGATTTTGAAATTTGCTTAAATTATTTTGGTTTTGCACACACACATGGAAACTGATTCTTATTTCCTTATTTGAGTTTATTCTAGTTAAGACTTTTTTGAGTGCCCTTGTTAATTAGTGAACTTAGTTTTGAATTGCATAAATCTAATTTAAAGTTTAATTATTTTGAGAAGTTAATTTATTCAGATTTGCTCGAGGGCGAGCAAAGGCTAAGTATGGGGTATTTGATAAGTGTAAATTTAACTACGTTTTTAATGTGTTTTTAATATGCTTTTTAATGTTAGTTTTGTATTAATTTAGTTTTTTTATTAGTTAATTTCTTTAATTGGTGCTTTAATAGTTTAGTTAAGTATTTTGGTGTTTTTAGGGATTTAATTTGAGAAAAATAAAAAATTTTGAAGGACTTAATTAAAATTATGGATTTTGGGGAAGATTTGAAGAATTGAAGTTTTAATTGTGAAGCCCAAAAGCTAGTCACTCCGTGGAGCGACTTTTCACTTCGTGGAGTGGCTTTTGAAATAAAGCAATCGGTAGAGTAAAAAATCACTTTACCGAGCAAGGCAATTCAACTTACCATACTCAGCCATTTCAAATCTTACTCCACCAATTCTAACAATTCATATCAATGACTGGATTATTTTATTCACTAATCAGGAAGTCTTCTGCTATAATTGGAAATCCTGAAGATTAGGAAGTTTAAAAGCTTTAAAACTTGTTATTTTTAAGCTATAAAAGGAAGACCTAAACACCAGAGTTAGGGGGATGAAATTATGCAGAGCTTAATTGTTCACGTAATTTCATAGTTTATTTTAGTTTTGCATTTAAATTTAGAGGCTGAGATTGAAGTATTTGGAGGAAGGCTTCAAAAGCTGTTGAAGGGTATGTGTGTATCATTTCTTTACTTTATTTTTGTTTATGTTCAATGACAATGAGTGAGTAGTCATTTCTTTTGTTGAGGGAACTTAAACCCTCATATTTTTTTATGTAATGACTTAGTTTGTTCTTTAATTAAATGTTAGTTTATTATTTCTTAATTCCTGAGCAAAAATCCTTATCTTGAGTTATGTTAATTTTGATTGTTGATTTGTTGAGAAATGGTTAATGATCAAATGCAATATTGACTTAAGGTATGCATGTTCATGGTTTAGCTTATCTAATTTGATGCATGGTTATTTTCTAAAAAATGTGGTAACTGTGTATTGAGTTTAGGTGAATTAAGTCTATGAAGAGGTGAATTAAGAATGAATTGAAGTGAGATTTCTTGAGAAAGAGTCTGATAGATAATTAGGAATCTATAACTGGAATTTTATACTAAGTATTGAATTATTCTGAATAAGGGAATTTGATACTTAGAAAGATATTTTGAGAAGTTATCTGAGTTTATTACCAGCTTTCCATAATCAACTACATTATCTTTAATTAATTTATATCTATGATAAATTAAGGTGGAAAGTCCTTCAGTAAAAGTGTTTTAGTTATTGTCTTTAATTAATGTTAGTTTAAATTTAATTTTTATTTTTCTTTATTATTAGTTTATGTTTAGTTTAGTTCTTGTATTTAAAATAAAAAACTTGGGGAATAATCTCAGATTAATTTCACTCAAATATAGATAATTTACTTAGCAATCCATGTTTCCTTAGGTACGATATTCAGGATCTTAATCTATATTTTTCTATATTACTAGCCGATCTAGTATACTTGATAGACTTTGGTCAAATTCTTGATTGTTTTTTAGGTGGTTCTATAGGCCTATAAAGCCTTATCCAGTTTGTGACCAGTCCTTCCTAGCAGAGTTAACCGTCTTTTCTAAAATTGCTTTTAACTCCCTATTTGACACATTTACTTGCTCATTTGCTTGAAGATGGTAAGGTTTGGTAACCTTATGCCTAACACCAAACTTTTTAAGCAATGTTTTAAATTGGTGATTGATAAAATGCTCACCTTCATCACTGATGATAGCTCTTGGTGTCCCGAATCTAGCAAAAATATTCCTCCTAAAGAATTCAAGCACGACTCTAGCATCAAATGTCCTAGTAGCTATTGGTTCTACCCATTTACTTACATAATCTACAATTACAGGGAATTCAAGTATGACTCTAGCATCAAATGACCTACTGATTAAGGTTTATACATTATTATAGGAAGAGTTGGTTGGGGTAATTAAGTAATATCGTGTAAGACTTTAAACATATCATGTGTATTTATCACTAGTTTATTAATACTTAGTTTTTATAGTGCATTTATGTGTGCAATTGATAACTTCTATAAGGGGGTTATCCTTAAAACTCTTGTTCTCCACTAAGCTATATAGCTTAGCATAGGTGTTAATCCGTATAGGTATATTAAGCTAAGACTCTTCTACAGGGATAAGATCCACAACAATAAGGCCAACACCAAGGATAGGAAGTGACAAAGTATAAAGTTTATATTTTATTTTCATCTTGCAAATATTATTTTGTACTAAATGAATTGCAATGATAATTGTAATTATGTAATAATTAACTTGTAATGTATGAAATGTATAACAATGGTATTATAGAGCCTGATGTTGTACATATGAATAGTTTAATGACATTATAACATTAGTGCAAATGGACTATAGTATATGCAATATAGTACGTATGATAAAAGTACAATGATACTGAGAATGAGCATTACAGAGATAACCCTAGTGGTTCCAATGATAAAGGAGAGGCCTATGACATCTCTCAAGTCTTAAGCCCAAAATTGCATATGCATTTCGATGTACATTAATTCTATTGCTTAATTATTAAAATGTATTAGGCTTTTGGTTTTGAAAATGATTAAAATCTTTTTATTTTGCACACACACACTTGGAAAATTTCAAGTATTTTCTTATTTGAGCCTTCTTTGGCTAGGTTACCATCAAATGTTACTGTTAATTGTTGATTTTGGTCTTAAATTGCATTATTATAGGATTAGAGTTTGAGAATTTTGGAAATGTGGTTTTATTCAAGTTTGCTTGAGGGCAAGCTAAAGCTAAGTGTGAGGTGTTTGATAACTCCAAATTTATAGCTATATCTATATATGTTTTAAGTTTATTTTCAAGTGTATATAACATGTAATTTATGTGTTTTTTGTTTAATTTGTGAGTGAATTAGAATTATAGAGCTTGGAACTTATTTGTACGATGTTTGTAGATTTTTAAAGATCAACCCAGTTGAGATGGGTGGTGTCTCAACCGGGTCATTGATAAAATTCACAATTAGTCTAAAACCATTAGATTCGGTTGAGATGGAATGTGTCTCGATTGGATCACTTATAAATTTTAAGGTTAACAACTACCAACCCGGCAGAGATGGAAAGTGTCTTTGGTAGGTTGATTTATTCCTTTTGACAAAATTGGAAGTCTTTTAGCTGAAAAAGGATACCTAGTGACGGTTGGACTTCATTCTTTTTATGTCTTTTAATGCATTATCATTAGATTGAGTTAGTTAGTCTTTTCTTTTTTGTAATTTTAGCAAAGTTTTCATTTAAGCACAAATTTCATAGCTTTAGAGATCTATACTTAGGTTATTTCAAGCTTTCTTCTTTTATTTTTCAAGGGCTAAAGATCGAAGTCAAACTTTAATCCATAAGTATAGTATCTAGTTTTGTATTCGTTTATTCAATTTGCATTATAAATAGTGAGTAACTTTCGTCTTTTGTTGAGGGATTCTTGAATCCTTATTTTTCTACTGTTATAACTCTTAATTGAGATTAATTTAATACAAGTTCTATTATTTTATTATTCTTTTGCTTCTTTATATTTTTGGTTATATTTGGATTCACATTTGATATATCGAATAGATGATTGGATTTGAATATGAGTTTGGTCATTAATATGCATGCCTTTTTCTAATATTATTGTGTTTTATAATTTCGTATGTTCTGAGAATTGAGATAAGACATTATGATCATAAGTATTATTAGGTTAAAGTAATTTAAATTTTGAATAGGTTGAAGTTAGATGTTCCAAAAGGAGATTTAATTAAAATCTAGGAACTTAAAATCAGGATTTACACTAGTTGTTAGATTCTTCTTAATCAGAGAGTCTAATTTTCAAGAATGTTGACTTGAGTAAGGGGCTTAAATTTAGTTCAATTTTCCATAGAAAAAATTATGTTAACCTTGAATAAAGTCAATTTATATAGGAAGAGAGGAGGATAGTTCCCTTAGCAAAAGGTGTTTAGTAATTAAATTTGTTAATCTTCATATTAATTAATTTTATACTTTACCTTCTATTTTCAATTTGCTTAGTTTTATAATTAATTTAGTTTTAATCTTTAATTACAATCAAAGTTGGAAAATTCTTTAGCATAATTTCTACTTTCAAAAATCTAAATTTCTCAATCCCTTAGGTACAATATTTAAGGGTCTTAAATTTATTTTTCTATATTACTAACCGATCTAATACACTTGCTAGACACTGATTACAATCCAAACTCCAAGATGATAATATTTGATAGAAGATATTTGTTCAGGTACACATGGCCAATTAAATGGGATTGCAAACGAAATAATAAAAAAGAGAAGAAAAACAGGTGCATAATAAAAATAATAGAATAATGGCACTAAGATGGAAGTAAAATTTTATGAATGATAATCGGCAATGTTGAGTTATCAAAATAGTGAAAAAAAGGTCTAATCGGTATGTACACATGCATCTATGTAAATGGTATAAGCAAATAAATAAGACTTCAATAATTTTAAGAGAAAAACAAAATTCAAAAATTATGAAAAATGGAAATTTTGGGTCATTTGCACGAAGTTAGGACGGTTTTGTATGGCTCATAACAAAAACCCACATGAAATCATTGTTCACATGAGTTTTTACATGCATTCATGAGCTTACGTTAGAAACTTTTCAAATTTTATCTTTTGGTTCTTGCACGCCCATGTATAAGCCTTTGCATACCTGTGTATCATTGTGCATGCCCGTGCAAACTAATGGGGTATATAATGCTAGTAATTTCTTTCTTTCTTTCTTCTTCTTCTTTTTCTTCTTTTTCTTCTTCCTTTCATGATTCCTTTCCCCAATTCCTCTTTTTCCACCATTTTCTTCATTTTAGTCATTTTCTTCGCAATTTCTTTTAGAGAATAACTAGGTTTCGCTCTCACAATCATTTAGACACCTAATTTGCACATTTTCATCGAGTGAAACTCAAGTTTTCATGCACAAGCTGAAAAGGCACATTTATGAATTTTAATTCTATTTCTCACATCAAATGAGCTTGAAATAGTCATAGAATGCCAGTAAATATTATTTTGGATGAATACAATGCAATTTTATTTAATGTCTTGCAGTATTTTTTGAGTGCAATTTGATCATGTACTGTATCCTTTTACTGTGAATTTGCTTTGTGATGATTTATTGTAGTTCGACAATATATATGATAAACCTGATGTTGGAATATCCATTTTGCTATAAAAATTGAAAGGGATAGTGAATGAAATGTATGAGGTGTATAAATAAAAAGATAATAGTACATTAAAAATAGATATATGTATGAATATAAAAATAACAATGAAGCAATAATAATATCAATTAAAAAAATTTTAACACATGTATATACTTGTGCATATGTATAAAGAAATAAATAAAATGTATGCAGATAGTAGTGAAGGTACATGCATGAATGAGTAAATAAATTGGTTTAATGTAAAAAAAAATGATGCAAATAATTATAATGTGAAATGTGCTTCACAAGAACGGGAAAATGAGAAAAAGAAAAAAGAAAAAAAAAAGAGTTAAAAAAAAGTAAATGGAAATAAGTGAACAAATAAAGATAAAATTGTAACACATAGCGCTTTTGGTGTACATAAATAATCTAAGGTACATGTATAGAGAAAATAAATACATGTAAATGACATGACTGAAAATTTTGCAGTGCCTGAAAGGTGATTGAGTTTTTTTATTTGAGTTGTTTGCATGATTGCTAAGTGCCCGATTGCTAAGTGCCCGATGGCGAGTTAGAATAATTTATGTGTCGTTTAGTTGTGCTTTTCATGAGCGAATTTCGTGCAAGTTTCGCCTATAGTTTGTAAAAATTTACACGCATATAACTCCGACATCTAAATAGCACCCACCTACGAACATGGTAATTAATTGTGCGATTTACTGTTTTGCAAATTATAGACCTCGCACAGCAAATGCCCGTCTAAATTATGCATCAGCATGCTGCTTGCTATCGCACCCTCGCCAAAGTCCACATGGCATCTGCCAAATTCATGTCCAAAGGACTACTATAGTCCTTAGGATTGTTAAAGAAGGTTGATTAGCTATTGGCCTAGACAAGGTGGATAAAGTTCTTTGCTAGAGCATATAGGAGTTATTCGGAGATGATCTCGTAGTTTTTGGCCACCTACCACTACACTTGATAATAGAGGCAAGATGATGAGCCATATGTCATCACATTTCGCATCTTGGGCCATATAATATCTATGAATCGCAAACATTTCACGGAGATTTCGAGATTGATGATGAAGGATGGTGCAGTTGGCCCTGACCAATCCATTATGACATACATATGGAACGTTGTATGATGCCTAAGAGTTGTCTATAGTTATAGGAGGGAAAATCTACTATATTTATATCAATAGAAAATGCTATCATGCTTTTATTTATATAAGATAGGTAGTCCAGGGGTTGTGAACACTGCAAAGATATATAACTTATGGGCGATGGCCATTAGGAAAAGGGTAAATTTGAGTTATATCTCCTTGGAGCAATTGAGGAGGGTATATTGCTAGCCAAGATAAGAGATAATTATTGGCCGATTGGTCACCCGATTGCTACTGGATAAAGGGATGCCTGAGTAAATGATAGGCCTATCAGCTGGAGAGGGCATTTATCTAGATTGCAATGCAGCATATGATATATGCATGGCCAGGGAGGATGATGGTGCTTCATATTGATTTAGATTATTAACTATATAACAGATGGATGAAGCATTCCATCTGGGCATGGGTTAAAGGATGAGCCACCAATAGACTAGCAAATAGAGTGTTCGCTAGAAAGGGCATTTATCTACATCGCGATACGGCATATGATATGTGCATGGTCAGGGAGGATGATGATGTTTCATATTGATTTAGATTATTAACTATATAAGAGATGGATGAGGCATTCCATCTGGGCACGGGTTAAAGGAGGAGCTGCCGATAGACTAGCAAATAAAGGATGTTATAGGCCCTGGGCTTTAAAAGGAGGATGAACCTCATTTCACTAATTATTTTGCAGGATATACAACCCTCCAAGAGTGAGATGAGGAGCCACCTACACAGCAGTTCCCCACCTTTATGAAGGACTTTCCATCGAAAGATTATGGCCATCTCGATGCCACCACCTCCTCAGCCTATCAGACCCACTACTCCTTGGAGTCTACACTACAAAGAACTTTAAAATATAAAGATCGCTCAGGCAACCATAGCCACTAAAATTCATCAGCTCTGCAAGAAATAGTTTAGATAGGAGCAGCTTTAGTTCCCTAAGGCACACAAGTAAAGGTGGGAGGAGGTCTAGCCCTAGATGTGCCACTTTGATCGCACCCTAGCCCATAACAGAAAGGGAGTCAATCAGACCAATGTGAGTGTCCAAAAGGCTAGTAAAAGGATCAAGGTAGTAGAGACAGCACTAGATTTCACCCAGAAGAATGTCACCGAGGCATATTATGAGATTGAGAAGAGCAGCCGGCGATTTGATTAGGATCTCCATGAGCATTTTACATGTTTTAAGGGAATTATCCAATAGCACTTCAATCTGTCCTTCGGGTCTATCGGGCACAGCAAGCCTCGCAACTGCCACCTCTTCACCTGAGTACATTTTGAGCTTACCTATACGAGAACACCGCTCACACTCGCCATAAGAGGGACCCACTTACTACACCTTAGGTTACTAGATGGAGATTTAGGGAGACTTTTTATCATACATCGCCCATACATTTTCTTTCTGCTTATTTTAGAACAATAAAATTTTACATACTATTTCTTTTCATATTGCGTTATTTTTTTACTTTACTTTATTTTACTTTAAGTTAATTTTATTTTGGGCATTGCATATAGTTATCTTTTGCCACTTAAGTATACGTAATGCATAGGGTAAATTTTAATCATATCTTACATTTTACTTACATATGTTCCTTGCTAGCACAAAAAAATATATAAATAAAATAATAACAATAGAATCAACAAAAGTACCACTAATTTGCCACAGTTAGCACTTCTTTAAAGAATTTCAAGCACTATACAATAACTTACATCATTATCATATGCAGGGCTAATTATGTCTACCAAATTAATCGAATCTTGCTAACGCTGTAAATGCGAGACAATAAGACAAAAGCAAAATCCCTAAATAGAATCATGCAAATCCATAAAAGGATGTGTTCCAACTAATTTTGTAGCATCCCCAAATTTACATCTATCATGCATGACATATTGTAGAGCATGATTAATTACCCTAACATGGGTTTCGAAGTGATCGGGATTGAATAGGATAGAAAATTTGAAAAGAGCGTAAGGTTAAACGTGCCTGAGCCAAGAAAACTCAGGGATGGATAACCCGACGGACAGTGTGAGCTAAAGACAGACTATGAAAATGCATGTTAAACAGAGTCTAATGGCATAATTTGAGCAGAAATTGGGGTCAAATAGGCCTCCAAAAGGGCAAACAAAGAAAAATTTTACGGATCAATGTAGGTTTGACCAAAATTTTGACCACATATTTGGAGACCCTAGAGACCTCCAATGGACTTGATATTTCACACACATATTATAAATAGAGTAAATACATCCAGGAAACTGAAAAATGACAACTCCGACAGTTATGGAATTTTGAATTTCGGACTAGCTACACAGGCCATCAAAGCTATAGGTATACCGAAACAATGTCGGAATGAGCTAAAATTTTCACCATATATTCTTGGATATGTAGGGACACTCGAGCTAAAATTTCAGGGCAATCTGACATCAAAAATGAAAATTCATATTTCAGGATGCAAAATCGAGATCGGGTTATTTGTAAGATCAAATTCGGGAATTTGATCCTAAAAAGACATATGAGTTACTAATAAAAAGCCATAACCATATGTGAGTGAGTTTAGATCAGTAGGGTAAGCCCAAGTGCATGAATGAGTGACAAGTGGTCAAATTTAAAGCCTTTAAATTCAATGGTAAATGTATGAATCTTGGCCATTCCTTTTGCATATAAATGGGCCATTAAATAGGGATTAGAGACATCTAGAAGTCTCTCAAAAATTACAGCATTTTCCCCTCTCTTTCCCCTAAAATCCGAACCCCTCACTTGTTTGCTCTCTCCTCCATTTTTCTCCATTCCAAGCTTTCTCTCTCTAAATCTCTAGCCCTAATTACAACCTAAAATTCAGAATTTCATCCTTTTTCACTTTGAAAAGGATTCCCATCAAGGGGAAGCCAAGAAATTAAGGTAATAATCCTAAGGTGTAATTTTGTGATTTCATGAGTTTTAGATGGAATTTGAAGGAGAAATTGCATACGCATATAGAAATGGACTAGGGAATTATAGTAGTGACTTTAAATTTCTTGAAATCATGAATTAATCTTGTGTTTCTCTTCCTTTCAAATTCGGCCAAAAGAGGAAAAAAATGAGGAAAGGAAAAGCCAAGGAGGAAAGGGAAAAGAAAAGAAAGAATAGGTGAAAATCAAGCTAAATTGAGGTTAGCGGATATAATTTACATTTATTTTCATTTATTTTAGTAAATTTTTTCTAATTTTTACATTATGTAACTATACATAATAGTGTAAATTGATGAAATAATTTAGGGTAACATGAAATAATGACATAATAAATCAATAGAAGCTTGAATATGTGGAGAAATTAAATAAAAGGGGGTTGAAACTATGTTAGCCAAATTGGTACCTTAGGGTACCTTAATGTAAAGTGACATGTAAAATAAGTATGTAATGATAATTAGCAAAATTAACATGTAAAAGATAAAATTTTATTAATTAAATTAAAATATGAGATTTTATTCTAATTATAATGTAGTTACATAATGATGAAAACTATGGTAACTTAAAGATTTTTAAGTGAAATTGAGCAATTTGCTATATTATGTTATAAAATGAATATTAAAGCATGGATGTTATGAAATTGGAGGTAGAAAGAATTTGGAAGTGTGAGTTTTCCATGTGGCCGAATGGTGTTACTTAGGGAATGATATGGTTTAGTTGAATTTCATGGTATTAAATGCATATATGTGAAGATTTATCAAGTAGTAAACTCATATGAGAACAATTTATGATATAATGTGACTAAAATAATATGATGGGAATAATTAAGCCTATATGAAAGTAACTTATGTCATAATAAGATTTATATACTATGATAAGAACAATTAAAGTACGAAAATTATGATGATTTATTATGCCTTTGGTGTTCAGTGGGTGATCCACGATCCTAGGATAGTATGGCTAGACATAGAGGTACTTACCCCGTGGTTTTCTATTTACTGTACTGAGAAACTAATATTATACTGTTAGTCAGCTCATTTACTGATATTCTAAGGGGTAGCATCATACCCTAGTGGTGTGGTCCCTCCCATATACTGGATTTGTTCATCCGCTTATCCGATTTATGGTTTTTTTGTTGTCGAAAACTAGGGGTAAAATGATAATTTTACATAAAACTATGTAAAAAGGGTAATTGCGACTTTAACAATGTTAAAAATATGAATAAGAATGAGTTAAGATGAAAAATTATATATATATATATATATATATATTAAATAAGGGTGAAAATATAATTATGTGATAAACCGAGGATAAAATGGTCAATTAATGATGAAAATATGGTTAAAATGGTCAAAATAGTCAATTTGATTAAAAAGGAAAAAATCATAATTAAGAAAATATTATAGAGACTAAACTGTAATTTTTCATCTAAAAAAATTTTCGGAGACTAAAATGTAATTTATACAATTATACAACCGAATAAAATTTGGAGTTAAATTGGTTAAACTAGAAAAAGTCAACTTTAATGATCAAATATGGGTCAAAATTCGAAAAGTCAAACCTTAAGGGTACAATGGAAATTTTTTTTTAACTGAAAAATTATTGAAATTAAATAAGAAAGATAATTTTTGAAGTAATTAAAAGAGAAATTTGATATAAAAAGAATAAATTAGGAATTTATTTATCCTTGAAAATTTTAATTATAATAATAATGAATTAATTAATTTAAGTAAAACAAATTAAGTGAAATTTTATAGAGATGTATCCACCACTAAGCAACTGTTGCTAAGCGTGTAGTTTATTGTGACTGCACATAGGGACATGTATCTCAAGACTAGTACCAAAAGGACTAGTTGTGGCATGTACATAAAAGATAGCATTTCTACTTTTTGTTATGTAATTATGTATAAACCCTGTGATATTTTATGAGAATTATTGTAAATGGGTATGAAATATAAGTATTTTATAAACTTGATGAATGAGGTAAATGGATGGTATATGAGTTATGCATGAATGTGAATGGCTATGGAATGGGTATGTTGAAAGAAAATTATAGAAGTGCTGTGTTGTTGATTGGAGTTTTGGAAGTTGGAGGAATTATATTGGAAGTATAATTTGAATTTTACAGGTTTTGGTAACATGAATTTTAAGCCGTCATACTGCCGAATTTTTATTTAATTGAGTAATAAATTAATTGTAATAGAAGTATTAATAATATAATACGGACTTAAAAATTGTATAGAGGGTGTTACAAATTTTGCATGGACTAATGCAGTCTCAGGACAACTTTCTTCGTAGGCCTTCTCAAGAAGCAACCAGCTCTCAAGTAAGTGTCTCTCTCCTTTCACTTTGATCTTTGACTCCCTTAGACACTTAGTGTGCTAGTCTCCCAATAGTTGGGGGAAAATGTGATGCGTTGAACCCTTTTAGGTGTTTGATGGGTTTTCGAAGGCCCTCTTTTAAGGCTCGAGATCGAATGAAGGTTCATTTAAATTGTGAAGGTTGATTGTTCCATAATGGATAATGATTCTATCCAATTCACCAAGTCTCGAGCCATAAAAAGGCATAAGACAACATCTTGGGGTATCTTTATTCCTTTATTTGCAATCAATCTGTAAAGACTTTAGTTGGGCACCCCAATGTAGGTATCACAGACTGGCAATCCAATAAAAATTTGGAAAATGAGTTCTAACCATATGAGGCCAAAACCAAAGATGGATTAGGACCCCTCTTATTTATACATTGGTTAAGTGTGTTTATAATGAAGTTTTCAAGGTTAATTATTTTATCTTCCTTCTCATGCGCTATCATGGCAAAGAATTAGAAGACACACATATTCACATTTGAAAATAGTAAAGCAAATTAATCAAGAAAAGTAATAAACATAGAATAATGCATTTAAAATTGAAAAAATATTATATATGAAATGTGCAATTCATTTATAATGTTCATTTAGATGGAGACTTTGGCTATCGCATGCATGCTTGAAAAAAGAGAAAATTGGATGTATTTTTGGATAAAAATGGGGATATTTGATCCCTTACAGCTTCAAAAAAATCGCATTGGTTAATTTTAAGGTAAAAGAATAATTTATATTTCAAAAGAAAATCTTTACTTTTTACATATTATTTTACGGATAAAAAAAAGGGATATTGATCCCATTTTTTATAGAAAAATTCCATTCAAATTTATATAAATCTTTTGGTTAATTTTTAAGTTAGCATTCGAAAAAATCATTTATTATTACAGACCAATTGGAAGAATGAATAGAATACTAAAGTTTAAATACAAATATATAGTAACCATGACTCACTTGTCATGACCTTCAAATGTCTGCCACCCGTCTCAAGCATGTGTGTGTGTCTATATATATATATAACTGGTTATTCTATATAATAAAAAAACATGGCAATATAATTAAATGCATTTTAAAATATAGCTTTATAAAATTTTTGGAGAGATACAAAAGAATTTTTTTTAATTTATGAAAATCAAAATTTAATGTAATTACAAATCGATTAATCGTTAGTACTAACTATTAATCGATACTCAATAACTGAAATTAAAATTGATAAAAATAAAAATTTAAATTGAATACATAGTATAAGTTAATTAAATTATTTAATTCGATTTTGAATCAATTGTATAAGTTCTTCCTGTTGCTCTCGTAGCAAGTTTTCGTATGCTATCTATTTTTGTGTCTTTGTTCTTCTGATTTTTATGGTGACTCAAGCAGATACTGATGGCATTACAGTGAGATGTGAGAAGGTTACGTTAGAAGATGATAGACGCGAGGGTTTTGTGTTGGATGATGAAGATTTTATTAATGAGACGAAGGACCTTTCGTTATGTCTTCTTGGCAAAGTTATTTCGAATAGATCCATTAATGCAGTAGCTTTTAAGGCTACAATGGCTAAGGCTTGGCATCTTGGGAAAGGGATTGAGATTCGGGAGTTAGCCCCAAAGCTGTTTAGTTTTCAGTTTTTTCATGAGTTAGATATGAGGATGGTGCTCAATGAGGGTCCGTGGTCTTTTGAGCAAAAGTTGCTTGTGTTGAGGAGAATGGAGATTGGAATTCAACCCGATAATGTAGAGATGTTTGCAGTAGATTTTTAGGTGCAATGTTACCATTTACCTGTTAGGTTTTGGACAAAACGTATTGGTCGTCACATAGGGAACCACCTAGGTTCTTTTCTGAGGATTGATCCGAAGAGTTTAGATGGTACTTGGAAGACCTTCATGCGGATACGGGTTACTCTGGATGTAAGGAAACCTCTACGAATTAATATGAAAATAAAGAAGCAAGGTGGTGATTGGGTGGTGATATCATTCAAATATGAAAGACTCCCTAGTTTTTGTTTTCTTTGTGGTATTATTGGGCACCAGGAGAAATTCTATAGTATGAGGTTTGAAGTTGATAGGAATTCCCATGTCCTTGAATATGGCATTTTTCTTCGAGCTCCAATGAGGAAAACGGTTTCTTATTCTGGGGAGCGGTGGTTCAGGTCAAATATGAATACACTAAACTCGAATATGGGTAATCCCTATAATCATGGACATGCAGCTGGCCAATCAAATAGTTTACATAAACAGCAGAAGGTTGAGGCAGATCGTGAGTCTAGAGCCTATAATCCTACCAGTTCCTTGATTTTAGTTAATCAACAGATTTATGGGGATACAAAGTCTAAGGATATCCAGAATAACGTGCATGGCAATGAATATAAGACATCCAGTGGGCTGCATCCAGGTGGGGGTCTTACTCTTATTTGGAGACATGATTTATCTGTTGCTCTTCGATCTTATTCCAAAACACATATTGATGTGTTGATTACTCTAGAGTCCCATCAAGTGGTGCGGTTCACCAGTTTTTATGGTAATCCCCAAAGAAATTAGAGGCACCTGTCCTGGCAGATTTTGAAGCAGCTTTCTGTAGGTAATGCATGGCCATGGGTAGTGATGGGTGACTTTAACGACTTACTCTCTAGCTCTGAGAAGGTTGGAGGTAACCCTTATCTAGTTTCTAATATTAATGCATTTAGAGATGTTATCCAGTTTTGTGGTCTTCATGACATGGTTTATTGGGGATATCATTTTACTTGGGAACGATCTAGAGGTACTGGCAACTGGATCCGAGAAAGGCTGGACAAGGGCTTAGCATCAGATGATTGGTTTTCTGTGTTTCTAGATTCTCGGATTGAGCATTTGGGGATGATTAATTCTGATCATATGGCTTTACTTTTGAAAACCGATGCCAGTTCTTCAAGTCATGTTTCTTGTTTCCACTTTGAGAATGCATGGCTTCAATAACAGAGCCATAAAGATCTCATCTTCCAAAGCTAGTCAGACTCGATGTCTTTTTTGATGCCTCATTGTCTGCAAAAAATGTCTAAGGTTCTAGGTTCTTGGGGTCATTCGTTCAAAAAAAGATTTATGGATGAGATAGTTGCTTGTAGGTGTGAACTGGATATGCTGAGACCGAGAACAGATGCCACATCAATTGCACGTTTTAAGCAGGCCAAGGAGAAGTTAGCTGGCTTATATTTTCAAAAGAACCAATACTGGCAGCAACGGGCTAAAGTGCAGTGATTAAAGGAAGGGGATATGAAATCTAAATTTTTCCACTCTTTTGCTTTTATGAGGAAGAAAAAAAATGTGATTCACCATTTATACAATTCAGAGGGGGATAAGATTGGCTGGAACTCGGGTCTTCAAGAGCATATTTTAGATTATTTTACTTCTATTTTCCAATCCTCAAGATGCAATAATCTGAATTTTTAAGCCATATTAAGCTGTGTGTTTTAGAAGCTCAAAATAAGGATCTTGTTAGGCCTTTTGATGCAGTTGAAGTTAAGGAAGCTCTTTTTTCTATGCATCTCGATAAGGCGCCAGGACCAGACGATTTTAATCCAGGTTTTTTTTTCAGTCTCAATGGGATCTCATTGGTCCAGATATTACTAATTTTATCTTGAATATTCTTCATGCTGGTATTATGCCTCCCACTCTTAATGAAACCATCATCGTTCTTATTTTGAAAATCAATAGGACAAAATGCATCTCTAATTTTAGACCTATTGCTCTATGTAATGTGGTTTATAAAATTTTGGCTAAAATGGTGGCAAACAGGCTTAAATATATCCTGAACGAGGTAATATCAGAAAATCAGAACGCTTTCATTCCTGGAAAATCCATTACGGACAATGTCCTACTTGCTTGTGAAGTTGGACATTATCTTAATAGACAGGTGAATGGATTGTAGGGTTATATTGCATTGAAACTGGATATGGCGAAAGCTTATGACAAGATGGGGTGTGCTTATTTGAAGGATGTAATGGCTAGAATGGGCTTTCATTAGCGATGGATTGAGATTGTGATGATGTGTATTTCTTCGATGTCCTACCAGGTGTGTTCTAGTGGGCATGTGCTGGGTCCTATCACCCCCGAGAGAGGGTTAAGGCAAGGGGATCCCCTTTCACCTTACTTGTTTATTCTGGGAGCTCAAGGTCTGTCAGCTGTTTCTTCTTCCTATTGGTTTTTGTGAGTCTTTACATAGGCTGATTAATAGGTTTTGGTGGAAAGCAAATAGGGATAACGTGGGGGGAATTAATTGGATTAGTTGGGAGAGGCTTTATTCTCTGAAGAGTATGGGAGGTATGAGATTCAGGAATATCTATGAGTTCAACATAGCTTTACTGGGTAAACATATATAGAGGCTTCTAAATAGACCTGATTCTCTTATTTTTAGAGTTCTTAAAGCTAGATATTTTGTAAATGATAGTCTTGAGAGAGCTCGGCTTAGAAGAAGACCTAGCTACATCTGGAGAAGCATTTTAACGGCGAGAGACGTGGTTTGTAACAATGTAAAATGGCGTGTAGGAAATGGGGAGCGTATAAGTATCTATGATGATGCTTGGCTGGTTGATCCCCTTCATCCCAAAGTTTCTTCATCTCCGGTGCCATCTCTTCTTAATGAAAGGGTATCTGCATTGCTTAATGAAGATAATAGTTGGAATGTCTCTCTCATTCAAGCATGTTTTAGTGAGGATGATGCTGTTAGGATTACACAAGTTCCTCTCTCTCGCAACAGCTGCTCAGATTCGGTCTATTGGTCTTTTAAATCTTCGGGATTTTACTCTGTGAAAAGTGCATACAGAATAATTCATGGTCATGCTCGGTCTATGGTGGCTTTCGATTTTTCTTGGAACTTCTTATGGAATTTAGCGGTCCCTCTTAAACTGCATAATTTTTTTTGGAGATGCTTGGTTGATGTTCTTCCAACAAGAGGTAACCTTTTCAAAAGGCACGCTGTAGAGATTAATGTATGTCCTTTTTGCTCCCCAAGTGTTGAGGAATCGGTGCACCATGCATTGCTCTCTTGCTCGTTTGCTCAATCGGTCTGGAGGGCCAACTCACTTGGGTTGTGTTTTGATGCTAATAATTCAATAGATGTAATCATTGACAGCTGGTTTTCTTCTTTACACAGGGACGAAGCTCATCAGGCTGTGTTTTTTATCTGGGCCATTTGGTCTAGAAGAAATAAATATGTTTGGGACCATCACCTTACGAGTATAGAAGCAGTGGTGAGAATGGCTAAGTCCGCTCTCAATCAATGGGAGGTGGTTAGACATAAGGATTTTGTCCTTAATGCTTTTTCTTTAGGTGTTTTGTTAGACTTATGGTCCTCTTCCCCGTTGGTGTTATCAAATGTAATACAGATGCAGCTCTCTTCTGGACAGATAATAGAGTTGAGTGTGGATGGATTTGTAGGGATTCTAATGGTAAATTTGTGACTGCTTTTCATGGGCCTTTAAGATGTTCCCTTGGCCCTCTTCTGGCGGAAGCTATGACCGTCAAAGAAGCCCTTAAATGGTTGAAGTCCGAGGGGTTTGCTGATGTTCAAGTAGAAACGAATTGTGCTGTGCTCCATCAGGCTTTGAATTGTCCTTCATTGTTAGTTTCTCCTTTTGACTTTATTATTCAAGAGTGTTTTGCTTTAAGTCGTTTGTTTCGGGGCTATTTTTTTTTTAGAAGATCTGATAATGATCTAACTCATGTTTTAGTTAGGACCTCTGTTATTTTTTAAGGAGTTAAATTTGATTCTTCTCCCTCTTATATCCAATAGTTGCTTTAATGAAATGGTCAATTTTTTTTTAAAAAAAAAACATATTTTTAATTTTTTTCATCCTTCGTGACCGATTCTCTTGGTTTTCCGGTTGAAACAGATCTGTCCGGTCCTGGATTCATAACTTTGCAAAATTTTCATGAAGCTTCTTATAATATATTTTTTTAGAAGACTTGAAAGGAGACCAATAGTCCGGGTGGCTCATTAAGCACCACGTGTAGGATAGACCAAATTGGGGTCTCTTTTGTTTTTTTTGCGATCTACTACTGGAAGTATTAGTATTAGGGTTTCTACTTTCACACTGGGTGCTCTCGCCAATGTCAATTGTGTAGATCCACTCATCTCTTTCGATTCATCTTCCGGTAGACGGCATGATTTCACTTATATTCATTCTTTCCTTGTATGGTTATGTCGATTCTTTGTACTTTCCAGTGTTATAACTTTTACTTATTTAATTGTGCTCTGTCTCATAATCTTTCGTTTCTTTTGCTTGATAATATCCATGATTTTTTTAGTTATTAGTTTCGTTGCGGACTGAGTTCTGATTTTGTTCTAGTTGTTCTGGTTTAGAGGAGTTACTGGAAGCCGTTAAAGGGGAATAATTAGTCAAGAAGCCAATTCCTATTATTCGTTTTTATTTTTTTATAGAATCGAAAATTGATATTAACTACAAGATCCTTATGGATGTCGAATTTTCTGATCTGTCTCTCATCTTGTCTTCTTAAACTGCTCATTTTACGGTTGACCTGCATCATGAATTGGTTTTTAATTTCCTTAAAAATTATTTGGATTGTTCTCTCTCTCTCTCTCTCTCTATATATATATATATATATATATATTGTATTTAAAGCTTGAATTTTATAGGTTTTGTTTACGATTTCACTTCCTTGAGTATAGTCACACTCCTACTAGAGTCCCATTCTTTGCTTTCTGCCCTTGTCCACTCTACAAATTTTTCTCTACTTCGAACTGCTCTGGTAAGATTGTGTTTGAATGATAAGGTGAATGGATTTCCTTTAGATTTTAAGCACAATATAATGTTAAATTAAGGGAAGCTATTAACGTTTTGTGTGAGGATATTTACTTTTTCATTTTCCTTTTTATTTTCTTGGGTTATCTTTGCTTTCTTCTGTCTAGTTGAGCCTTGAATCCCAATGAAATTCTAATATGATGAAGAGTAAGAAGGTAAGTTAGCTCTTTTTTGTTGGTGTTACTGTTATAATTTTTGAATGGCTTATTAAATAGATATGAGGAAGAAATGGTTAATTGAGGTTTTGTGTTTTCTTGATCAAATGTATAAATACAAGATTGATGAGCATTCATTGATGTTATTCATAGTTTCATTGATGAAGAACAAATTTATTGCTGTTTAACTTTGAACAATTTATTGCTAGGGGAGTTTTTTTTTTTTTGAAATTTTACTGAGCATGATATGTTTTAGCAATGTGAATTAGTTCTTTCTTTTCTTAAGAGAAATTGGATCCACTGCCTGTTGACAAGTCCTACATTTTGCAAGCTTCTCTCTCTCTCTCTCTCTCTCTCTCTCTCTCCCCCCTCTCCACTGCACTCTTTTGCACTTAAGTTCTCAGATGATTCATGGGTCATTTTGTAATGTATTGGGCTAAAAAAAAGTGTGTTCATCTGCAAGCATGCATTCAGGTTTCTGTCTTGCCAATGCTCCTAGAAAGTTTGTCTCTGCTATTGCATTTGATAAATTTCTGTGGCAAATCTTCTGCATTTTTCTAGTTCTTTATGCATCAGATATATCATATGTATGTCATAAGAAGAGCTGTTTAACATACATAATCTGGATGATGAAGCAATTGATTGTTAGCTGGAGTTTTGTTATTTAACATACATAATCTGGATGATGCATCAGATATTTTTGTCTTGATTTTTTCGTTAGTGACAACAGTAATTTTGGTGCATTTCTTTGCAGATTGTTGGTCAGTATGTAATCAATAATTAGTTTGAAGATTGACTATTGGTAGTTAAAGTGGTGTCTGGTGTTTCAGAATTCAGATTTTGTGGTGGGAGAAGAAGAGAAAATGTCTAGTGCCAGAAATACCCACTGGTGTTACGGGTGCAGAAGGCCAATCCGTCTGTGGGGGCGGGATGCAGTTTGCCCCTATTGTAGTGGTGGATTTGTTCAGGAACTTGATGATATGGTGCAATTCAGTCCATTGGATTTTCTTGGATTGGACGGAGATGATGATCGTGACCAAAGGCTTGGACTTATGGATGCATTCTCAGCCTTTATGAGACAGCGATTGGCAGACAGAAGCTATGACACCAGAATGAGATCAGGCACTGATCCTGAGCACAGTCCAGGATTTGGTTCTCTGTTGGTTTTTGATGGCCAAATTCCCTTTAGGTTGACTGGAAATGGTGTGTTTGAAGCTCTTTTTGCAGGGACACCAGGAATTGCCTTTACGCGAGGTAATTCTGGTCATTATTTTATAGGCCCTGGATTGGAAGAATTATTTGAACAGCTTTCTGCCAATGATAGGCGGGGGCCTCCCCCAGCATCCAGATCGTCAATTGATGCAATGCCTACTATTAAAATCAGTCAAAGGCATCTTCGGTCTGATTCACACTGTCCAGTCTGCAAAGAGAAATTTGAGTTGGGAAATGAAGCAAGGCAGATGCCATGTAGCCACATCTATCATTCAGATTGCATAGTCCCTTGGCTAGTTCAGCATAATTCATGCCCAGTATGTCGTCAGGAGCTATCAGGACAAGGATCAAGTAGTGGCCATAGTCACCAAAGCTCAAGTTCTCGTAGCAGAAACAACAATTACAATGGACGAGAGAATAACAGGGAAGGTAGGCGGAATCCATTTTCTTATCTGTGGCCATTCAGGTCTGGTTCTAGCTCTAATAACCATGAGGGGACTACAGGAAGCAGTTCACAAACTATACATGAAAATAACCACCACATGGGGTATTCAGGATGGCCATTTGACTAGGTGTTGAGTATATTGTAGAAGATGATATCAATTCCTCTATGTTCTGTCATCATATATTAGCAACTTCCATAGAGTGAAATTGCTTGGAGTGAGTGATTTGATACCTTGGGAACTAGTAGTTTAAGTGTTTTAAAAGTCTCTTGCATAAAAAGTGAATCGAGTCTCTTGCTGGTTTTCTGCTTGCATGCTTTTATTGTAAATGACAGTTTCTCCTTTGCTTAATAATTTATGGCTTGTGCATGTATACGAGCGTCTATGGGGATGGTTTGGATAATGTTGACTTTTCTTGTGACAGAAGATGAGGCGAATAATTGCTCATGTTTATTCTCTTATGATTAATTTGGATACATGAGAGCGGAAAATTTGAATACATCTGAATTATGTGCGGCTTTCTAGTTTTATCCCCCGGCAACTGTCAGCATTCTTCCAGCTCATTACTCATATTTCTATTATGCTCTTCTTTCTTTATATCTTACAAATAAATAAATTTGACTTCTAGGCTAACACAGTATTTGCAACTAAGATCCTAATTGCAAGGTTTTAAAACGCGAATTGGTCTGTTGGTCTTTGATCTAGAGAGGTCAGTGAGAAAAATTGGAAACTAAACACTACTGATCCGAACAAGGTTAAAGAGTAAACATGTTACAATTCAAATAAGAACTAGTGAACAGATGGATTGGACTGTGATTTAATTGATTAGATAACAATTTAATAAGTTTTTTCTTTAACAAAAATATATGGTTTTATGTGCAAATTTTTACACTTTCTTTTCTTTTCACATTTTTAGTGATTTCTTAGTCAAAAATACTATCTAGGTGTTCTACTAAAAGGCCTAATGCAATTTTTTACACATGATCTTATAAAAAAATGCATTTAATACCTACAATTTTAAGTGTAAGATTTTACCACTCTTGTTTTAACTAGCGGTGAGCAAAAAAAAAAATTCGAAAATATGGTTAACCGTAAAATCGATATGAAATCGAATCGATTTTTATGGTTAACCAATCCGATGGATTCGATTACAGTTTTTAATTTTTATATTTTTGGTTAATGGTTACGGTTTAGATTTTTAGATACCCGTTAATTCGTTAGTCCATGGTTAATCGGTGTGTGTATATATATATATATATATCTTCAAATTTTTCTATTTCTTTCTAAAATTTACATAAAATAATATTTTAAAATATATTTAAATTCTATTTTTATTTTTATATCTTCCTATAAAATTTATATAATACTTTAAACTAAATTTATATCATGTCATTCTCTTCAATTATATAGTAATATTTATATATAGTATTCGATTAATTTTTATATACATATTATTTTTTTTATCATATATTGGTGTTCATATTTTACTTAATAGTATTTAATTACATTTTCTTATACTTTAGAGTTTATATTATAACATTTAATATTATACAAAATTTTAATTGATTTAAATTCAAGCATATTATAATTTCAACAAATATCAAATTTGTTTTAAAGTATTAGCTATTAATCTATATAATAAGAATTTTGGCTAGTAAATTATGTTTGTTTCATAATTTTTATATTAAATTACTTTATACATTTGAAATTTAATTGAACTTTGTCTAATTTTTTTTAAAAAAATTTATGTTATAAATTTTAATAGTTAATCGAAAAATATTGGTTAATTAAACCGAAATCGATGGACTGATTAACTAAATGCAACGGACTGGTGAATGGTTAGTGATTTTAAAAAATCGATATTAATGGACTGATTAATTTTTTTGCTAATGGACTGATTAGCCGATTCATGCTCATCCCTAGTTTTAACTATATAAATTATAAAATAATAACTTAATAATTGCTAGCCTATTTTGAGATTAAAGAGTGTAAGTAGGGGTGTGAAATAACCCGACACCTGAAATTTCCCATATATACTCACCCAACCAAACTAACCAGAGTTTTTTTTTCAAATCCCGACCCGATTAACTTGAATAACCCGATTTTTTTAAAAAATTTACATGTTTAAAATTAAAATTAAATTAAAATTAAAATCCAAATAAACAATATTTACCACCATAGCAATATTTTAAAAATACAACCAACAATTTAAAAACTAAAACAAACATATATATTACATAATAATTAAATACCAACAACATTAATAAAAATAAACATCCAAAATCAAATTAGACTTTCATAAAAAAACACCAATACGCCATCATTTTCACTATTTAATTTCTTCACATACCACCTAATTTATAAATTATGAGAAACAATAAATTATAAAATTAAGAACAAATAGCACATAATATCAAATAAAGTAACATATAATTTCAAAAATCATAATTTATATTTAAGTTATAATCATCATCATAATTTATCATGATGAATCAGCAATCTTTAAGGTAGAATCGAATATAATTTCAAAAAAGGAAGATATATTGCATATAAAGTGATAAAGAAACGGAATCTGTCAATTGCATTTCATTAAAACAAGTATATGTGGATATAGATTGATATAAAGAAATAGAAGACCTGCAGCTAGCGGCTAATGACGGGTGTTAATTTTAATATTATATCAATCATTCCATTAATGGGTAGCCTAATTCTCCAGTGATTAAAAGAAAAAAGAAAAAAGAAAAAAATACTTGTATACAAAAGATTATTTGTCCGAAAATCGCATAATTTGAATTGAATTCTTTTGTATTTTTATAAATAATTATAATAATAAAAAAACAAAATCATAATGGAATTCAATCTTGAATCTCCATTGTTCTAAGCATTGATTAATCATAAATGAAACACAGAAGTGGGATCCTGCCCTCATTTTGGTAAATAATAGATCAAACTGAAACCCACTCCAAAACAATTCACAGCTGTTAAATAACATATAAAATTTATGAGTTGGGTTTTTATCTGTTTTAAACCAAAACCTAATAAGATTCCTCATTATTCAAATACTGCAGCTTCTTTTCATTAATTTGGCAAACTTGACAGAACCTTTTCTCGTTGGAAGAGCTACTTGGCATGTTAATTACCGATGACCATAAATCATCAAACATTTACAGTAAAAAAATAGAAATTACAGCAAATTTAAATTGGATTTAAGAGTTAAGTTGAAAAAATTACCTTTGGTAGTCCAATCCAGATGCTCTATAGAGGAAGAGAAACAATAAGTCCGAGGCCAAGATGATGACTGATGAGACTTGAGAGCGAGGCGGGAGGGAGATCAAACCGACACACCCCATTCACCGGTGATGTTGACAGAGAAAAGGGTGAAGGGGCAAATGGGGAAGATCGATTACGACGATTAGATTTAGGGATTTGTTTTCGAAAAGAGAGAATAACACAATTAAGGTTTTTTAGGCTTTATATATATGTGTTAATCGGGTTGTTGGTCAGGTCGGTTTTGGGAGGATTTTAGCCCGACCCAATCTCGAAATTTATGAAATCCTCAGATCCGACCCGACTCTATTAACCCAAATAACCACTCGCATATATAGGTTCAGGTTTTGCACACCCTTATGTGTAAGATATGGTTGGTTGACATGAAAAGAGGTCTAGTGAATATGTACACATGTCATTTCATTTCAAATAAAGATTAGGTCATTTAATTATGCAGTAAACACCACATGAATATGGTTGGCTAACTTCAAAAGGTAAACACATCTTGAACATGGTTGGCTATTCAAAAGGATCATTAATTTTTTTTCTTTTGATTTCTTCCTTTATACCCTAACTTTCCACTTTCTCTCTAGTTGAAATCAACTTCTTAATCTCATTTTGATTGATAGTGGTAGAAAGTACATTTGTCTTCGTTTGGTAGTGGGGTATAGGCTTTTGAAGTGTTGGAATCATAAAAAATGAAAGATCTTTGAGGGATTTGAAAGAGGGATTTCTAATTCTGACTATATAGGAAGTATGTTTACATCATTTACGTTATCTTTTTTTTTTAATTTTAATTTGGCTTAATATGTAGTTAGCCTCCTATACTTGCACAAATTTGGCATTCTGCCTTCTAAACTTACAAGTTTACCAATTTGACACTTATAGCTGTCAATTTTAAACAAAATAAACGCGTTATTTGCCTGCCGCTATCAGCTGTAATACAGGTGTTTGACATGGCTATCATGTCATTTTAAACCAATCATGGTGCAACAAGTGGCATTTATTTATTAGGCATAATTAAATGTAAGTTATAGATTTTTCACCGCTTGCCCTTTTCTCTTTCCTCTCTCTCTCTCCCCGATTCTCTGTCTCTCTTCATCAGTCTTTTCTCTCAAATCCAAGAGATCTCTTTCCATTTTTCGGCCAATTCTGGTGTGAATAGCATAGGAGGACTGCTGAAGGGGAGGCGATATCCTTCATTCCATCACCGAAAAGTGTTGAAGGAGCTCTATTCGTACTTTTTGACATGTTTATTTACAGTTTGGAGCTAATGATTTACAAATTGATCGCTGCCCATAGAGGAGGAAACTGTGGCTACTATTTTGCTTGCCTTCATCTACGCTTGTCATCATAATCTCCTCTCTTTGAAAGGAGATCTTCACTTGCCGTCGTAGTCTCTGAGATCTTTAAGGATCTAGAAGTCATCGTGTCCATTACCAATTTATGAGCTTTCAATCTTTCATCCCCAACATGAAAAACAACATCACACCTAATTTCATATAGCAAAAGCTTCACAAAGTGCTCATCCATTATGCTCGAACACCCGACCTGAATTGGTTTTTGGTTGGATCATTCAATTTGAGATCTCAAATGTATGATTGTGTAATTAATAAATAAATGATCATTTTTAATGTAACCAAATTGTTAAAGAACTACTCTTGGAAGTCCTTTTTATGTTTAAAGGTTCTGAGCCGAACCCACACTTTGTAGTGGTAAGCATAGCATAGATTCAACAAGGTGAACTCCAACAAAACACTGAGGAGGATATGGTAGAGGGAGGAGGAGGATATGGCGGCTGCTGGATCGTCAATGGAGGATGACAACTGCTATGTTTATGGTTGTAGAGGGACTCTGTTCCATAGGTCTTTGTGGTATTTGTTGTAATTTTATTTGATTCTTTAAGAATTTTCTTTCATTTTGTTGTAATTTGAGATGGTAAATTAGAGCATGGCCTTTGTTATTGTAGCCATAGCCTTTGTATTCTTTTTTATTGTCTAATAGAAGGAAAATTTGAGCCTCTATATTGTTTCTAATGCTCATTTTTTGCTTCACTAATTTCTCTATGACCTCGATTTTCCATGGAATAATGTTTTAGAGAATGATTTCCTTATGACTCCAATTACTGAAATTATCACCTGAATGGTGTCAAAAAATTTGTCTTCGGTTAGGAAAGTTGCAATCCGAGTGTTAAAGTCAGACCTCACATTCCTTAAGTGCATGCAATCCACCCACACAGGCCATGTCAGCTTCATTTTTGCCATTTAGGATGCCCAGTCAGCAAAAAGGGTTTAAAATGTTTACTTTTTATGACATTAAACGTCTAAATGGTAAACTTAAAATTATAAGGGGTGGGATGACAAACTCGTGCAAGTACAAGGGGCTAACTACATATTAAGCCTTTTAATTTTGAAAAACAAAAAATGGTTTTGTTGTGAATAAGTGGTAAAATTAGGGCATTTGTAGTGCTAATGACTATATTGTGATTTTGGGTATAAGTATTAATTTATTGTGCTCCTTTGGATAATGTAAAAGATTGTTTTGTTGGTTTAGCAGTTTCTATGATGATTTTGATTGTGAAAAAATGATAAAGTTACAGTGCATTTTGTGTGGCAACATGGGGATATATTAGTTGCTAACCTTGTTATTAAGTATGTTGAAGGGTTTTTAGGTGTTTTTTTTAAGGAGTGATGTTAATCATCTAAATATTCCCGACTTTATCAATATTGTAAAGGAATATAGGTATAAAAATGCTCAAGGTTTTTCTCTTTTATATTAAAGGAGATGGTGAATGGCATATGGTGCAATCAAATAAAGATTTTTTATATTTATTGTTGTGCTTAATGATGAAAAAAGTAATGGAGATACTAAGGTGCCTATAAGTGCACATAGAAGGGTAGATAAGTAAAACAACTCTTTTGTTAGGGGAGGGCAATAAGGCAAGGAATAGACGAAGCGGTATAAAGAGTCTTCCTAAGAAATGGGAAGGGCCATAATATATCAATAGGAGGCAAAGTGTGGATATAAGAATTAAAGAAAGGCCTAGGGAAGAGGCAAATAAGGGCATGGATAAGAGAGCTATAAATAATAGTGAACTTGTAGGTTATTTGAGATCCAGAACCAGAAGAGTATAGATGATGCAAAGTTTGAGTTTTATGATGATTGTAGAGATAATAATGACATTGATAATTCATTACATGAGTTGGATGAAGATTGGAATGAAAGTAGTGATACAGATGATGAACTAGGGATGCAAGAAAGCTATTAAGACATCATAATATTAACAAAAGAAAGATAATTAGAAAATATGTAAATGAAATTCCTTTAAGTGAGGTAGGAATTTATCCAAGGTATAAAGATATTCATATAGGTTGAAGTAATAGGCATTTTGGATCAATTAGAGGATGAGCCTTTCTATAATAGCTCAAATCTAGGTAGTGAGACAAGTGAAGATGAATAAAATGATAATGATGAAAGATATTTACTAGTGATGAGACAAAAGCTTAAAGCACATTATGATCCTAACTGCCATCTAACTTTCTTCCAACTTAGTATGGTATTTGAAATTGTTTATCAAATTAGGGGGGTTATGAGAAACTATGAAGTTAAAAGGAAGTGTAGATATTTCCTTAATCGTTAATGATAGACATAGAATGGGAGCTGTTTGCAACACTTCTTGTCCTTGGGAAATATTTATTGGTATTGAGAACAATACATGGGACTTGAAAGTTAAAACTTATTATCTTTGTAACACCCCCATATACTTTAGAAGGGAAATAAAAGTGTCATCATAGACTTATAACTAAACATGTATAAACTCATTTATAGATTATGAGTTATTACTTATTGACTTTATATTCTAAAGTTCACATATCTCTTTGATCAATATACTTTGCCCTTTACAAGCTATATTGTGCAATTTGCTTTAAACTAACTTACAACTTAATACTTATTTTATAACTTGCATGTTGCAAATTAATGTGTTACATCTAATACCTATACTTTATGATTTATCTTTGTCCATTGTTCTTGACCTTCATTTCATTTTATTCTTCAAACCATTACTTATGTTGAAAAAGACAACCCACATGCTAAGTTTGTACTTGAGGGGAATTACTACTTTTATCAATAAATAAATAAACAACTATTTCAACAGAGGTAATTTAAATCCTTAAGTTACTATAATCTTTAATATTTGTTATTTGTTTTTGTCAAAAATTCATATCCATGAACTCCCTTCATATAAATGTTCATGTATACTTCGTATTATTTTTTTATGATCATAATTTAGTTACAACCCCAAAACCTTATTTATTGTCATCTAACTTGTACTATAAAAAATGTAGAATAACGATAAAAGTTAGTGAGGACAATGAAATGTTAGCATAAGCCCAAGCCCCAATGCATTATTATAAAACACTCAGGTTAATAAATGAGGTATTTGTTTTATCTATTGTATTCCTGTGCATATCAAATGATAGAACTATCCAAGAATGTTGTTTCAGTTTAAGTTATTATGTGTGAGGCACATGGTTGTAAGACCTTGAAACATTTGAGACTTCATTCTGAATATCCCTAGTCAGTCATTATTGTGGGAATAATAAATGAATTAAGACTAGTATGCTCTCTCTGATAAGTTGAGTTTTATCTTATGGATCATAAGGACTAGAGTGTCAATCAGTGATCATAGATACATGTTTAGAACATGGTATTTAGATTCGATCCGCTCATGAGAACACTACATGGTACAAGTCATAAGTGTTTCTTAATTACAATTTTTGCATTGGAGTTCTTAGACCTAAAATCTCTATGAAATTCTTTATGAATTACTATGTACTTTTACATACACCTAACGTACTTGTAATAGGGTGACAAGTATGGGTATGACTAGGCATGCACTAATTCTTGTTAGAGAGCATGAGAGAAGTGAAGGGATTATCCCTCTAAATAAGAGAGAAAATATTACCGGCCATTTGATTAGTGAACTGAGAAGTGTACGGCCATACCAAGATAAAATAATGAGTAATCATTATTTATCTGAGAGTTCAGTGTCACTGAAATATCAAGAAAGGAATTAATATATATAAGGATGACTAGTTTTATGCCTTATATTAATTTTTATATTTATGGGTAAGGGACTATGCGAAATTGCATTAGGTCACTAAATGTCATTTGCATTTTCATTTAATTTGGGATGCAATAATATCTTGCTAGAGAATATATATAGCCTTTGGATTATTTATTAATTCATTACCAATATTAAATGGACCTATAAGATTGCACACAAAACATTGAGCTTAAGATATTTAAAATAAAGTATTGGGCATTAATTTGGGCTTTTATTTAAAGTTAAATTAATGTGGATAATGGGTATTAAATTGCTTAATGGACCTTAGTCCATGAGAAAGGAAAAGTCGGCATTCAGTAGGATTATTTCAATTACTTAATTATCTTTGAATAATTAAGGTAATTGAGTTTAAATCCTAATAGCATTTGAATCAAGATACAACACCTAAATGAGAGATGTTGTGGTCAAAATTCTAGGTGGATTCCTAGTGAATTTTGGCATGTGAAAAATTCCTAAATAAGTGGTGGACTTTGATTAAATGACTAATGCCATTTGAATTTAAATTCTAATGGAATTTAAATTAAGAGATATCACTTAATTAGGAAGTGATGGAGGCTGAAATTAATACTTAAAAATAGGAGATTTCGGCATTCACACTAACCCTAGACAAGTGATATATATTAATAAATTAAAAGGAATTAAAGGGCTTGCCGTTTTTTGCTCTCTCTCTTTCATTATCGATTTCAACAAGGGAAAGAATTGTTTCTTTCTCTCTTGTATTTTTGGGCAGTCATTGCAACCTAAAAGAAGAACAAGATCAAATCTTGTGTCTGTATACCATACCCATTGCTGAATACAAGCCATAGAGCTAGCACTCTCGATTTTAAGCCGACTTTGCAAGTGTATGTGAGAACATAGAATGGTGTGGCATAAAGGCAACACCTTTGGCATTGGTGTTCGAGATCAGAGGTATATAAGTCCATCTTATATATTGGTCATTGCAAAAATCAAGTTTTAAAGTGCATTCAAGGATGTAAGTTTGATCTAAAACCATAAAATTGCATGTTTCGATTCTATATTGTATATTGCATGGCATATATGATCAAAAGTTTTAATTTTTCCATTGCTGATCATTATATTTATGCCATGTGATATCCCTTCATGAAATTCATTGCTAGATACACCATTTAATGAAAACATTGCAATGAAAAATGATTTTTGTTGCAAATATTCGTAGAGGCTTGTGGAATAATTAATATTGTGACAATTTAACGATAACTAAATCTTATTATCGCTAATCTAGGGCGCCAAAATTTTGGTGCCAAAAATAGCAATGACTTTATGAGCACAGAAACCTCCGTTAATGCTTAATTCATGGCACGTAAGATTTATGAACTAATTAGCAAGGATATAATCCTTGCTAATTTTGCTAGAAATAAGTCCTTGCTAGTGTAACGAGGACAATTCCCTTGCTAACACTTAAGTCATGTGGTATTTGAATTATGAACTATATAGTGAGGATAGCGAGGATAGTTCTCTCGCTAACGCTTAAGTCATGTGGCATTTAATTTATGAACTAATTAGCGAGGATAAAATCCTTGTTAATTTTGCTAGAAATTAATATATATATTTTTATATCAAATGTTGAGTACTCTATAAATATAAATGATATTTTTCAGTTTATTATTTAAATAATGAAATCTCTATAGTAAATTAAGAAAACAAAAAAATTCCATTCTAAATTTAATGAGTAATATTTGCCACAAAAGTGCATTAGCAAGGAACATGTCCTCACTAAAATTTCATGACAAATTTTATCTTGCCTAAAATTTAGCTAGTGCATTGTTGTTGAAACATTCAAACCAATGTTTAGTGAGGATAAATCCCACTCCAAATTTAGTGAGAATAATATTTTGTTACAAAAGTGCAAGCTAAAATTTAGCAAGATATTTGTCCTCACTAAAGTTTAGTGACAACTTTTATCCTCGCTAAAATTTAGCGAGTATAATGTCATTGTAACATTCACGCAAACATTTAACAAGAATAAATCTCATGTCAAATTTAGCGAGAATAGTATTTGTCACAAGAATCCATGTTAAAATTTAGCAAGACATTTTTTCTCACAAAAATTTTGTGACAAATTTAGTCCTCGCTAACATTTAGCAACAACTTTAGTCCTTGCTAAATTCTTCTAAGATGTCTTTTGTTACAAAATTTTTGTTCTCACTAAGTCCTCACTAAATTGATTTAGCTATAAAAAACATCATTTAGCAAGGACAAATTTTGCATTTTTGGTGTAGTGTTGCATTTACATTTTATATCTCAAGCTTTAGTAATATTGTTAATACTTATATACAGTTCTCAATTATGTATTCATACTTATTTTGTAACATCCCATATCCCCTAGGAAGATATAAGAGTGTAAGACTAACTATATTATACTCAATTAAATTTGGATAAATTTGAATCTTTTTCACATCAAAGTGTAACTTAACATATACATATAATTAGAACATATATAGTGTCATAAATGTTGAGCTTATCACATATATGTCCTTATATAGAGTCATTTAATATGCATATATACATTTTTAGAATTTAACATTACCAAAAATTTATAGATCTTTCATGCTTATAATTATATGCCAGGATATAAGTATTACATAAATTTATTCATGTAAGTTATAAATTTGTTCATTAAAGTTATAAAATGTTCTTTATATTACAAAATCTTCAAACAATACTTAATTGGCCTTACAAGTGTGATTGTCCCAAGCCTAGATTTGAGCATCGAGACCTACATGAAGGAAAATCCATCATGTGAAGCAGAATTGGTTAGTGGGAAAAACTATACATGATGACCACTCCTTACAGTGGTCGTCCAACAAACACATGCATTTGATGCATAAGATATAAAGAATAATAATATGAAAGTAATGTAATAAACATTATGCGTTAGTTCATTTATAATCTCATTCAAATGTTATAATCATTTTTTAATCCAGAATATAATTAACAAAGTTGAATGAGACAATCGAGATAGAACATAAGAGGAAACAAATCATTTACTAATTTGCCCACCATTCTCTATAGATGTGGATAAGGGTATTAAAGATACTTAAAGTGTGTATCAACTAGAGTTACCAAAGAGGTATCAGGCAGAGAGGCATAAGCCTCAAGTAAGTGTTATGTACTAGAAGTGCTGGAGCACTAAATGGAAGATTAAAAAGACAGGTTTAAAATTTGGGACAACATGGTGTAAATGGAGCAATTACAAAACCCATCTAGGTTGCTTATTTATCCATAACTAAGACTCTAACAGCCAATTAATTTTCATCATATAAAAATAACGATGATTTATAGCCATATTTCAATCAAAAGATTATCAACACGAATTTAATTAAATATGCTTAATAATTATAATTCATAATATATAAAGATTCATAAACATGTGTACATAATCATATTCCATATTTATTTAGTCATTAAACATGTGCTGGATAAGTTCCATAAACATCGAAAAAGGTTTGAAGTAGTTTTGGTAAGAAAAACTAAAGTTTGGGTCAAAAATAGGAACTCACAACAGGTAGTTGACCGATGTTTAACAAGTGTACACGATCGGCTAGTAATATAGGAAAATATAGTTATTACACTTAAATATCAAGCCCAAGGGAAACTTATGTATGTATGAAATATTTTAGATTTTTAGAATGAAAACTGTATGCAAGAGAGAAAAGAAATCCCAAAATTGTGATAATGAAGGTTAACTAAATTAAAGATGAAAATTTGAATAACTAAGAGTAACAATTTAAAGTAAACAACTAAAAATAAAACAATTAAACTAAATCTTGAATGACAGCAGATAAACAGTGTAGATAAAAATAAATATTAAAATAACTTTCACTATAGGACTATCCACCATAACCTTATATTGCAATGACTAAAATTCAAAAAGAGAACACAATTGATCATGAAGAAATCAGATAAAAAAGGCAAGCTATCTTAACACAAGAATACCATTCTTAAGCATTAAACCTTTCCTATTCAGAATTATTCAACACTTAGCAAAAAAAAATATAATTTTAACCTCCTAGATGTCTATTAAACTATTTTTCAAGTCAATTTAACTTTCATCTATTCTTGATTTTAACCCTTCTTAGTCTTAATCTATTATTACCAATACACATTTACGCCTTAACTCAAAATATAATCGTGCATTAATACCAATAAACTAATCTAAGAACATGTAAACCAATAATTATTCATAAATTAATCATCAACTATTACTTCAAATAAGTCAACAATCAAATTACAAACAATCAAAGGTAAGAAATTAAACAAAATTAAGACATAATCAACTTGTATCACATTAAGTGCAAACTAAGTCATTACAATATAAAGTTAAGAATTCAAGTATCCTTTAGCAAAAGTAAAAAGAAATACTCAGTATTCATATTGAAAACTAAAGCAATATTAAGAAGAGAATAAAAAACATAGAGTTTAAAAGCTCCCTTGATTAACATTTAGAGAAAACCGGAGAAGAACTTCCTGCTCCAAGCTTTTTCTCTTTGGAAACTAAGAAAAACTCATGTAAAAACTAAAATAAGCTAAATTTTGTAGTTGAGTTGATGTCTCTCTCTGTGTGTGCTATTATGGTGCTTTAGTCCCCTTTTTATAATTGTTAGAGAAGACTTTTGTCCTTTATTGCTTCTAAATTAGAGTTGGAAAAGAGTTCTAATTAAATAGGAAGTTATATCATCTTTTACCTTTTTGGACTCTAGAGAGTGATTCTTTTACTCGAGAGAGTGATGCTTTTGCCTTGGGTAAGTGACTTTGTCACTCAGGAAAGTAAAGGCTTACTGGAAAAAAATAGCTTGCTCTTTTGGATAAGTGACTTTTCTTCTTTGGGTAAGTAAATTGGCCACTCAGGAGAGTAAGTTCATCACTCAGCGGAGTGATGAGCCTCTGTACTTGATGACACAATTTTACAATTTTTTTTCAAAATTTACAATTTTACCCCCAAACTTTTCATTTCTTAAATTTGGTCCTTTTTCTCTTCAATTTAGCCCTAAAAAACACCAAAACTTATAATTAAATCTCAAAACACATAATTTAACTAATTAAATGTAAATTTAACTAAATTAAAACTAAATTAACTAAATTAAACACCTAAAATACACTAAAAACATATTATAATTCATGCCTATCAAATACCCCACACTTAGTGTTTGCTCGCCCCCGAGAAATTTTGAACAAACCAACTGCTCAAAATAATCAAATTATAATCAAGAATCATACATTTTCAAATTAAGTTCTAGCAATTAATAAAATTCTAACTAGATAAAATTCAAACAAGACAATATGAGTTAGTTTTCTGATGTGTGTGCAAAACTAAAATATTTTAAGTTCTTTTCCACAAATCAAAACATCACTGCATCTCATAATAAAGCTCTAGAATTGATGCACAACTAAATTTTCATATGGTTTCATACTTGAAACTTTAGAAGCACTATAGATCTCTCCTTTAGCATCGAAACCCAAATGTCATTTCTGCTAAACAACTCAAAAATAAAACTTGGAATCACTCAGGTCTTTTAAAAGTTGTAATAGGGCTAGGATGTTGGTTATTAAAGAATGAACAATAGATAATAAAAAAGAATTGCCACTCTAAGATAAAATAGACTAACATTTCTAAAATTTTATCCCATTAACTTAAAAATTAAAGTACTTAGCTAAACTTACTCAACCCTTTACAATTTAAAGTACTTATGAGAGAAAGAACTATTGATACTCTCTCAAAGTCATAATTTATCCCTTTTATAGAAGTCACAATTGCTTTCCATTGTAAATAACCCACACTTAATATTTTTTCATGTATGCTACCTTTATTTTTTTTCTCTTTTTTTTATTATTTTAGCTTTGATGTTGGCAATACACTAATAAAATGGGTAATAACAAGAAATTTTCACTTTTTACTTGACTTCATCAATAGCCCTTGACAATAAAACCAAAAATCTCATACTACACCTATTAAGATACCCAATTCCCTATTAATCTATCCAATCCTATAGTGGCAACTCTATAAAAGGAAGGCAAAGGATTTTTAGGCTATAAGGTAATTGAATAGGTGTACCAATAAAAATTAAAATGACATTCTTTTAGCATGTCTCATTAAGCTCAAATTGGCTAACAAGGGTCAATGTAATATAAAAGGTAGAAAATAAGTTTAAGATATGGCTCAACGAGAAAAATATTGCCTAGATCACTTTCTAGCTTGTCTTGAGTTGTTTCTAAATTTTGAAGGGTGATGAGGAAGGTTTTAGTGCTCTAAAGTTCCTTAACTAATCAATGCATTGGTTTTTTTTTTTAAAGTTTAAGAACTGGTCTATAGTGCTCAAAGAATAAAAACCAATAAACATAAGCCTAGTTAAATATTAAACTAGCTAAAAATTTATCAAACAACATGTTGTTCTATTGCTAAACAAAAATTATGACTCATGTATATTCTAAATTCAAGCTCGACATGTTCAAATTTTGAGGTCTAACTAGGGAAAACTAAGTTAGTGCAAACTAAGTGATAATTTTGAACTAATTTTATTTCTAACACAACTTGAAAATTTAAATTTAAAGAAAATATTATTATCATTAACTATGATTCAAAGTCACTATAATTATATCCTAAACATAGAATATCAAATATAAAAAAAACAAACTAAAATAAAAACATCAAAACAAACATTAGTAGATTCATGAACAAAATGGGGCATGAAATGTCTACTTCCTGAACAAAATTGTAAACTTATCTAGAGTAAGCTTTACCCCTACCAAACAACTTTGTTGTCCATAGTAAAAATAGTGCATCAAACTAAGGTGATGAAAGTGGAGGTGGTGAATAGCGGTTTCAAAAGTCATGGATAATTTCTCTGAAGTTTGCTTCACTTTAATGATAGTATCCTACATGGTATCCATTCATCCTTGCATCCTATCTATACGTGCCTGCTGGGAATCCAGCCGACTATTCATTTGATCCATGTAGATGGCTATCTGAGGTGGGATGTCAGCTGTAGTTGATTGATCTTCTTTAGGAGCAATTGTTTCTTTATTCGGCTCCTCCTATTTTCTTCAACTTGATTACCATTCAATCTCAAGTACTCTGCTCTTGTTGTCCAATGGTAATGGGGTTTAGGGTGCAAAATTTTTATCTGCTTCAACATGGCAGTATCTATGCACTCAATGTCTGCCAATAGCATCTCCTAAATCTGCATGATTCACTGCTTCTGCTAAAACAGCCGTAACCCACCCAATAGAAATTTGCTTTGTTGGGAATAAATTGGTTACATACATCACATGTATAAGCGAAAATTTAAAATTTTAACCAATATATCTGATCTTGCCATGAATTTACAATATAAATATTAATGAGAATAAGAAAAATTACCTTTGATTTTTGTTGAATAGTTGTTTTTCCTTCTCACTGGGTTGTCGCAAACCATAGTGTCCAAAATAGAACACCTCCAATTGTAATCCACACTAGAGAAGGATCCAATGAACCAAGAACTATTGGAAAACAAAGGAGGCTGAAATTCCTTGATTCTAGCAAGGAGAGAGAGTGGCGGCTAGGGTTAGAGAAGAATAGAGAAGTTCTTTTCTTATGAAACTCACTTAACCATAATCCCCTTTATCTTAGATTTTTATAGTTAGGTTAAATATCCAACTTCATAATGGGATTGGGCTCTTGAAAATTGCTAGAGAAATATTAATTGGGCTTCTAGAAATATTATTAATTTATTTGGGCTCAATTAAATCCAATTTAAGTCCTTTCATAAAGGCCAAAAACTTGACCGGTGTCTAGCAAGTGTACTAGATCGGCTAGTAATATAGGAAAATATAAATTAAAATCCCAAATATCGTACCTAAGGGAACATGGATTGCTAATGATAATATCTATGTAGGAATTAAATCAACCTAAGATTGTTTTCCAAATGTTTTCGATTTAATAGCAAAAAATAAACAAAATAAACAATGAAACAAAAAAAAAAACTAAAATTAAACCACCATGAATTAAAAACAAAACAGTGACTGAATTTCTCTTGTTAAAGAAACTATCAACCTTAACTTTCATTGTAATGACTTAAATTCAATATAAACACCAGTGATTATGGAAAAACTAGTAATAAAGCCAGATATCTTTATTCAAGTATATTATTCTTAGTATTAAACTCGTAGACAAATCTAATACTTAGCATAAAAATCTAATTTTAACTTCCTAAATATTCATTGAACTCTTTTTCAAGTAATTCAACTCCAATTTATTTTTAGTTCTTCCTCTCTTAGTATTAACCAATAAAATTAACACATAATTATCTCATATTTGGGATAATAATGATGCATAAATATTAGAGAGTTAATCTAAGAACATGCAAATCATTAACTATGTCAAAACCAATTTTTAGTTATTTACTTAATAAACCAACAATTAATCTTAACACAATCAAAGATATTAAACAAACAACACCGTTGTTCCCCGACAATGGTGCCAAAAACTTGATCGGTGTCTAGCAAGTGTACTAGATCAGCTAGTAATATAGGGAAATATAAATTAAGACTCCAAATATTGTACCCAAGGGAACATGGATTGCTAAGGATAATATCTATGTATGAATTAAATCAACCTGAGATTGTTTCCCAAATGTTTTTGATTTAAAAGCAAAAATTAAACAAAATAAACAATGAAACAAAACAAAAACTAAAATTAAATCACCATGAATTAAAAACAAAACAATGATTGAATTTCTCTTGCTAAAGAAACTATCAACCTTAACTTTTATTGTAATCACTTAAATTCAATACAAACACTAGTGATTATGGAAAAACTAGTAATAAAGCCAGATAACTTTATTCAGGTATATCATTCTTAGTATTAAACTAATAGACAAATCTAATACTTAGCATGAAAATCTAGTTTTAACTTCCTAAATATTCATTGAACTCTTTTTCAAGTAATTCAACTCTAATTTATTCTTAGTTCTTCCTCTCTTAGTATTAACCAATAAAATTAACACATAATTATCTCATATTTCGAATAATAATGATGCATAAATATTAGAGAGTTAACCCAAGAACATGCAAATCATTAACTATATCAAAATCAATTTTTATTTATTTACTCAATAAACCAACAAATAATCTTAACACAATCAAAGATAAGAATATGCTTAAACCCAAGAACTAATCAACCGATATTGAAATTAAGCTCAAAATAAAGTCATAACAATGAAAATATAAGATTTCAAGAATCCATTAGCAAAAGAAGAAAAACTAATTATGAAACATATTTAAAAACTAAAACAACATTTAAAAAAATGAAAACAAAATTGAAAAGGAAAATATTGAATAAAAATAGAAAAACTACTTAAAACCCTAAAACTAATGAACTCTAATAGTTCTTGATGATTGATTCTACTTCATGATTCCTTTTTTCTTCTTTGGTGCTTCAGACTTCTTTTTATAGGCAACATTAGTTGTAGCAACCTTCTAAAACTCTAGAACTAAAGTGTAAATTCTTCTTGAACATCACACTAGGAATACAACTATATACAATTGGATATTCCTTGTGTGCTGTAAAGTTGATCGGAGTAGAATATGAGCTGGATATTCCTTGTAAAGTTGGTAAGAGTAGAATTAGGAGCTAAATATTCCTTGTGTGCTGTAAAGTTGGTAGGAATAGAATTAGGAGCTCGTGGAGTTGTATTCGGTTGAGTTATTTTCAGAAGTCTGGAAAATCCTTCGCTTCATGGGAGTGACTTATGCATGGCCACTAAAAAAAAATCTTTGGTGATGCACTGCCGTGTATCCTTCTTTGTCGAGATACACGACCACTCAAGCTCTTATGTTAAAACTTACGTGGCCATGCATAATTCTTTGTTGTGTTTCACATGGCCATGCAATTTCAGCAACTAATGGACACACGGCCACACATTCCTCTTTAGTTTTTCTTCACGTGGCCATTCAATTTCTTCTTCTTTGAGACACATAGCCACGCATAATTTTCTTCTTTGAGACATGGCCAAGCAGAGAAGAAAACACATGATGCACGGTCACTCATGAATCAAAGCATTAAAATACATTGCCACTCATGAGTCATCTGGACTTCACACCTATTTTCTTGCAACAATTTCCCAAATTCACAGTTTTGGCCCACAATTACCTGTATTTTTGCAATTAAGCCCTTTTCTTAGCACAATATACCTAAAAAGTACCAAAATTTACAATTAAATCTAAAAACATAAAATTTTACCAATTAAACTCAAATTAAACCTAATTAACACAAAATTAACTCAATTAAACATCTAAAAACATATTAAAAATATCATATAAATCACCATTATCAAAGGACTATGCACCTAATCCATAAACTAGGCCTTTTATGCATATACTTGGATTTAATCATCCAAATCAATTCTAAATCCATCAAAATTAAATATATAGGCTAAATAACACTTATGAAATATATTTAATTTATTTTAGTCAAAGAATTAGGCCTCTAAGGCCTTTTATTTGAAGTTGGCGTGAAACCCTTCCTTTGGTGGATTTCTGTGCCAAAACCAATTCTTCTAGGCCTCTTGTATTTCTCCAATGGATCTATTAATTATTATATCAGCCCTATAACATTTATAGTCCAATCATAATTAATTATGAAATATAATATTTCAATTAGGTCCATTTTACAGAATATTTCTAAAAAGTTATGCGAACATTTCTACTTGATCATAATTAATTAAAATCTTTAATTAATTATTCTCTTATTCATTTCTCTTCTTCCAAAATAATATCAAATATTATTATACTTGTCATTTTACCATTTTATCCTTTACTCTATATGTGTGTGACCTATTGGGTTCTTGTCCATATTGGCAGTATAATATGTAATTATGAGTTCTATCCAAAACTCATATGATTTAAACTTCTTTAAATCATTTTATCAATCCCTTATTGATATTTATGATACACTATTATACAAGTTATGAGCAGCCTCTAGCTAGGCATCATGACTAACCAAATTTCAGGAAAGTCAAGTAGTTTTGACTATACCCATCCATAAAACAGTTACCGTGCAATTATTCTTTTCACCACTGTTATCTCAATTAGATTCTGAGTATGGATTTATGTCAACTCATATAAATCTAAGTATGTATGTTCTATTAATTTAACCATTATTTCCAAAATGCCCTTTATGGATCCCTATCCATCTTGGCATATTACTCTGGCCAGAGATTCTCTAAACAAGGCAATTATAGAATCATGCGAGATAACTTCTCTTAATAAATCTAAGATGGTAAATCCTTTATCGATTACTGAACTATCTTCAAGTAGGTCATGATATTCCCAACCTCCTAACTATGTTCACCTCCAGTAGGAAGTAATCAGTTATGGAGTCAAAGTATATCACTTGCTACTTAAGATAACCTTGGTGATCTTAACTCTAAGAATACTTGCACAACCGTTATAAGGAGATTCCTCACTAACATAGATTTAATATCCATATGAGGATTCTCTTTGTAGGTCTCCAATAAACTTGTTCTTTTAACAAGCATCCACATGTTAGCTTTGATCATCTTCCATAATCACAATTATGAGAACCACTACTTGAATTATTTAAGAAGTATAACATATGCTAGTTTGTCCGAATTAAAAATGTGCTATCTTGTTAATTCTATGACTAGGGATATTTAAATATTATCACATTTGCATGCATAGACATCTCATATCATGAACACTTTCATGATTGCCTTTGCATTGTGTTTATAATATCTAGGACTTCATTTATTAATTTAAGATATACAAACTCATGTATTTAAACATAACATTAATAAATGAATGATGCCTTTTATTAAGAATATGAATTTATATATATATGAAATGCATCCCTTTTACATGGGCTCTAGGACACACTCTCTAACATGCTTGATATTGGATGGTCTCTTTTGTAATTCCTTAATTTTTTGTACTATAATCGATGCACCATTTAACATTATAGCATTAACCATACACCTTAGGAGCATAGCGTTTGATGTATTCACAACACTTAGGCTACCAAGATTATTGAAAAAGGTCTTGGATAAAAATCAATAAAGAATCCTTAAAGCATGATCTCGTAGAGTGTTAGCTTTAACCCTCCCTACTTTATATGGCTTTAGATTTAGTGGATCCCTAATTCACTTCCAATTTCCCTTACAAGTGGCATTAGGCAATTCCCCCAATGCATCTACTGAAAAACCCAAATGTTTTAAAAACTGAGCAAAATTCATAGAGTACCTAGTCTTCCTTAGCTTGTCTTGTACCAACTTTATCATCGTCTCCTCTAAAATAACACTCAAAAGAGTATAGGAAGTCTTGTACAAGAGCTAGATAAACTTTGGGCCTTTATAAAATAAAAAAACTCCTATATGATGTTTTGGATCAATGGCAGGGTGTCACCCTATAGGTTGCCAAGGTATATGCAAGTAAAGCTTGCTTAGATATGCAGACTTAACATAAGTGCAGGATCTAAAATATTCATATTTGGAATGCTTAGCCTTATCCATATAGGATGGGATGTGGAGTTCGAAAAAGCTTGAGGCTTCATCATGCCTAACTTTCTTAAATGTCACTGCAAAGAAAAAGGAACAAATGAGTGTGTAATATGAAAAATATAAGCTTGATAGGATAGTTCGACATACACATTAATAGATTGCAATGTTTAATAAATTCCAAAGCACATTTGTTGCCTATTTCACAGTGAAATGGTATTAAGTCCCAAAGTAATACAGGATGAGCGAGATAATGTAACATAAGGCCAATTGATTATCAAAAAGTATAAGGCATGGTAAACCATAAAATGTGCTGGAAATCAATGGTGTTATAATTCCTTTTGAGATAATGTAGTCATGAAATGTCATCAACAAAGCATTCTAAAGATGTTTTGAAAAGCATAGATGATAATTAAGAAGTATCTAAGTATAAATAATAGGAAATATGTATGCCAGAAGTGAAGAATATTTAGGCAAAAAATGTTGAATTAATAAGTCACTGAGCTATTTCATCGAACACTTGGTGTGCATACCTTGCTAAAGTAAAATAAAGACCAAATTGAAATGCAATAGCCAATAAGAAATCACACATTGCATCAGTAGCAGGCATATTACATGGGCAATGGTTAGAAAAGTAAAAACAAGCAACTATAAAGCTTAAAAAATAAGTTGAAAGATACCTAAAAATTGTAAATCAACAACCAAATTTCTAAGAAAATTCATCAAATTAAAATGGGATTGTAAAATTTTAAGATGAATTTAACTTACTTGAATTTAATTTCCAAAAAACTTTTGTGAGAAAAATGCTAGACTAAGTGTGGTTCTTGAAAAAGTTAAAAGGTGAAATGCATGAGTGAGTGTTTAGTGTGTGTAAGAGCGGTAGAGGAGTGAGGGAATGGGGAGAGAAATGGTAGCAGGAAAGGGTGGAGGAAAGGGGAGGGAGGAGAGAAGAGGAAGGGTAAAGGAGAAGAAAAAGCGAGGGAGGAAGTGATGGGGCATGCAGGCAAGTGAAGTAGGAAGGTGGCCGTGGGAAAGAAAAATAGAAGAGGAAGAAGGGGTTGACTTGACCGAGCAAAGGAAAGAGGAAGGGGCTACTCAGCCATGGGAAAGAAAAAAGAAAAGGTAGAGGGGTAACAATCAGCCGAGCAAGAGAGAAAAGGGGTGGCCTACTCAGCCGAGCAAGAGGCCACTAGGATCTAAAGAAAGAAAAAAATTTTTGGTCTTTCTACTGCACTCTAAAAAAATTCTATTTTTCTTGTAGTGAAGCACCAATTTAATTTGTTTCATTGCCTAATCTCACCTTAATTTCCACTAAAACACTGCTTTCCACTTAAAAAATACTCCATTACTTCATTAATTTATCATGTTAACCAAGTAATGCCAAAACACTATAAAAATCAATTTTAAGCCAATTTAAACACAAAGTGAATAAAATTATGCCTGCTCCTTCTAAAATCTCTACAAACTTGAATTCCCTCAAGTAAAATAAACCTCTTAATTTAGTTATCTTTAATCCTTCTCCATTTAATTCATGAATCTAAAAGCTACAAAATTAACTAAAACTGAATAAATCACAATAAAAATAAAAATTAAATCACTCAGGAATTTAAAGTAAAAAGTTAGAGAGTTTAGTTCTAAGTTTAAAAAGTCCTCAGCTAGACTTTGAAAATCATCTTAATAGCCCCAGAACACCATGGTTACCTCAACAACCTCCTGTTGCCCAACTTGATATTGTTTAAGCCTATGACCATTCGCCTTATATTCACGTCCATCTCTTGGATTTTTGATAGTTACCACTCCAAAATCATTGCTAGACAATACTTGATATGGCCTAAGCCATTTTGATTTTAGCTTCATTGGAAACAATCTCAGCCTACTGTTGTACAATAAATCCAACATACCTAGAGCAAAGTCTTTCACTTTTAATCACTTATCATGCCAATGCTTTGTTTTTTCCTTGTACATGCTGCATTATCCTAGGACCATTGTCTATTTTCATTAAGTTCATTGAGCTACAATTTCCTTTTCTCTCCTGCACTTCTCAGATCAAAGTTAAGTAATTTTGTAGCCTAATATGCTTTATATTTTAATTCAACTGGTAAATGAAATGCTTTTTCAAAAACTATTCTAAAGGGAGACATACCTATAAGGATCTTAAATGCAGTTATATAGGCCAAAAGAGCCTCATCGAACCTTCAATACCAATATTTTCCAGAGCTATTAATAGTTTTTTCTAAGATTGATCTCAATTTCCTATTAGACACCTCTACTTGCCTATTTTCTTGAGGATGATATAGGATTGTTATCTTATACTTGATACCAAATTTTCTAAGTAAGGTTTGAAATTGATGGTTGACAAAATGTTTGCATCCATCACTTATAATGGCCCTTGGTGCTCCAAACCTAGTAAAAATATTTCTCCTAATGAATTCAAGCACGACTTTGGCATCATATGTTCTAGTAGCTATTGCATCTACTCATTTACTTACATAATCCATGCTACTAAAATATATTCAAACCCAAAGGAGTTTGGGAATGGTCCCATAAAATCAATACCCCAAACGTTAAAGATTTTTACTTCTAACACATTATTCATATGCATTTCATCTCTCTTAGAGATATTCCCCACAGGTTGACATCTATCACATAATTCAATAAAAGACTTGACATCTACAAAAAGAGTAGGCGTAAAGAAACCTGAATGGAGAATTTTGTATACCGTACGATTAGGTCTATGATGACCTCAAACTTGTTCTCTGTGGAATTATCACATTATGTCTTCTTAGTCTTCTTCTGGAATGCATCTTCTAAGTACTTGATTGAGGATAAATTTTGAGCAAATATGGATCATCCCAAAGGTAGTGCCTTGCATCCGCTTAAAGCTTTTTCTTTTGTTGCCAAGTAAAATATTTTGGAAGGTAACCTTCTATAAGAAAATTAGCTATATTAGCATACCAAGGAATCAAATTTTCAAAAAATGATCAAGGGAAAGGTTGTAGCAGAATTTCTACTAGGTAAGCCACTAAAATGAGAAGGTAAGCCACTAAAATGAGAAGAGATATCCTATGAGTTTCTTGATGAAAATATTGTAGCCATAGAAACCCAAGGATGGTAAATGTTCTTTGACGAAGTTGTGAACAATAAAGGCATTGGAGTAGGAGTAATCCTGGTCACCCCTAAAGGAGATAGACTACCTTTGGCCAAAAAGCTTAGGTTTAAGGTTACCAATAATGAAGCTGAATATGAAGCATGTATCTTCGGACTTGAGGCTTTGCTGGCCTTGGAGGTAAAGAATGCTAAGATTTATAGTGATTCATCTTTGGTGGTCTATCAAGCGAAGGGAGGACAGATGGTAAAGAAGGAGCGGTTGATGCCCTCCGTAAATTCCTTAAAGGTGTTAGGTGATCAATTTGAAGTTTGTGCAATCAAGTACATACCTCGATAGGAGAATTAATTGGTCAATGCTTTAGCGATGCTAGTGTCAATATGGGATAATCCAAAAAGGGTAAAAATGAAGCCTATACTTATTTTTAGTTCTGATAAGCCACAGTATGACATGCAATAAGTGATGATAATCAAAGCCAATGATGGGAAGCCTTGGTATTTCAATATTCAAAATTATCTGAAGACGTAAATGTTTCCAAAAAAAGCTATAGAAAAAGACCAGAGGATGCTACATAAGTTATCCACCCAGTTTATCACCATTGATGAGGTCTTTTACAAAAGGCAATCTGAGGGGATACAGTTAAAATGCGTATATGAGAAGGAGGCTATAAAGATTATGGAGGAAGTTCATGCTAGAGTCTATGATGCCCACATGAATGATTTGACCTTAGCTTAAAAAATAATGCATTAGAGGTTCTTTTGGCTTACTATGGATATATATTATTCCAGGTATGTGAAAAAATATCAGCTGTGTCAACAGTACGCAAACTTAAGTTATGTACCTATGTCAAAATTGTGAAATCTCACCTTACCATGGCCTTTTTGCTACATGGGGCATATATATCATGGGGATGATCAATCCGCCAATGTCAAATAGACATAGATTTATTATCATAGCCATTGATTACATCTCTAAGTGGATAGAGGTGCAATTGTACAGAAGCCTAAATGAAAAGAAAATTGCAAAATTTATAGAGAAAAACTTGATGTGCAGATACGGGCTCCCACACCATATTGTGTTTGATAATAGGTCCCATTTTCGGGGAGAGACTAAGTTAATGCTCAAGAAATATAGAGTCTAGAACCATAAGTCTTCGCCATACCATCTTTAGTCAAATGGAGTAGTAGAAGCTATTAATAAGAATGTCAGAAAGATCTTGGCTAAAATGGTCAGAACTTATAAGGATTGGGCTAATAAGCTACTGTTTGCATTGTGGGGTATAGAACTACGACCAAATTTTTGACTGGAGCCACCACATTCTCTTTAGTATATGGGATAAAGGCTATCTTACTAGTGGAGATTGAGCATCAATCATTGCAAGTGGTTCTAAAAGTTGAGTTGCCAAAATTAGAATAGGCTAAATAGAGGTTACTCTTGCTCAAATTGCTAAATGGTGAATGAATGCAAGCCTATTACAACAATCAGGTTTACAAAAAAGACTGGCCAAGTCTTTTCAAAAGAAAATTAGGAAGCATCCCCTAAAGGAAAGAGATATGGTGTTCAAATAGATCAAACCAAGCCTGCCTGACATCAGAGGTAAGTTTAGGTGGACCTAGGAAGGCCTATCTGTGCTGAAAAAGCTATTTTCCCAGGGCACTATGATAACAAGCGATAATGATGGAACGAGTTCAAAGAACCAGTCAATATCGATAAGCTAAAAGATTAGATGGCTAGACATAATAAAATAATAAAAAGTAAAGGAGAAGAAAAAGAAAGTAGCCCTATGGGTCAAAAAATGGTAAACTAAACCTTACTAAAATTAGGCACCTCATTATGATGAAAACCAAAAAAAGGCATCTTGGGTAAAAATTAGAGGCTGAGTGAAAATGTCTAATCAAGAAAATCTGAAAGGGATCATCGATAATAGAGGGAGAGATGCTTTCAAAGTTTGGTCCTATGACTGAGTAGAGTTTATACTTATAAATTTAATGCTAAATAGTGATCATGCGTAGGGAAATTATGTAAAATATTATCATACGTAATGAAAATTTGTACATATAAATAAAAGCAATTTTACTGTACCTATTTCTGAGTTGCCTAGTTCTATGATAAAAAGTGATACATAATTCCTTATATTGCATATTTAAGTTTAGAGATCATCCTCTGCTGCTTTCACCTGACCTTTGCTTCAGCCAATATGCTCTATTATCAATTGTAGGGCTGGATAACCATCCTTTGAATGCAGTAGAGGTTATGAATTCACAATTGGCTAGGTTTTGAATGTCGGCTCTGGCATACAGTTAGGTTTATAGGTTATGGTAGCCTAAAATAAAGGTGTTTGATAATACACCTCCTTAAAATGATAGTCGATGCCTTATGACATCTTACCATTCTTGAGATTGACGAGCACAAAGGAAAGCTATAAGAAAGTGGCTCTGTGTAGACAACATAAAGGAACATAGCCAGACTAACCATCTTGATTCATGTAGTCAGGTATTAGCTATATGCATATAAAATTGATGACATTGTCACCTACTGTTACTAGCCATACAAAACCTTCTTACACTGAGTCAAAGCTATAAAGTTTCTTTCTGGGAAAAAGATGCCTCAGAGAATATTTATTGATCACTTTAGGATGGGGTTCCTTAAGCAGCTTCAATTTCTCCTATAACCACACCTGAAATAATGAAAAATAAATGAAAATAAAAAAAATAAAAACAAGTAAAAAAGAAAGAAAAAAAGCCACTGGGATGAGTTGGATTCATCTTAGGCAAGAATAAGGCATAAGATTTCATGAAAATTCAAAAGGGTACATCTTTCGCTAAGAAAAGCTAGTACAAAAACCCTTTTGTTCATTCTAAGATGACTCATGAACTCAATCTATGAGTGGTATCACGGGCTAATCCCATGACTCCACTCACGAGTCGAGCTGGTCACTTACCTCAATAGTGAGCCATAATGCTCCAAAATGGGTATGACTCACCTATGTTACCCATGACTCACCTTTTGGTTGCCCGTGACTCACTTAGTCTTATGGTTGTGCTCGTGATCACCGTTCCCTATGTTCCTAAATTTTGTCATTAATTACTTTTTATGTTATTCCTTTATTTATTTTCTTTGTATGTGTAAACTTCACCTTGTCTCTTTTTTATGTCTAAATTTTTATTTGTTATGACTAAAGTGTCTAATCAATTTGGTATTCATTTTTTGATGAATGAATCTCTGGGAGTTGATTTGGAAGAATGAGTAAACATGGTCCAGGAGGCTTGCTTTTAATTATTTGTTGATTTATTTCAATTATTTATGTATTTTATCCTGTATTATTGCCTATCTATAAAAATGTAGTAAAAAGGGCATTTCATCACGAAATAATTTAAAAAGAAATCCTATTAAACTTTTTTTTACCTAATTAATTGAGTTTTATCAAATAAAGCGGACCAATGTCCTGTTTTAGTATTCCTATCACTCAAATGATTTTCTAAAATATGCAAGGAAAATCGATATTTCAAACTCAATAAATATCCTGATTTATGTATGTTTGCTATATATATGTTCCATTAAATTAACATATTTGTTCCTTTTTTTAGATAAAAATGTTTTCGTATTAAAGCCGTAAAATAGGTAATTTATTCTCAATCCTCACATGTTGGGACTAATGTCCCAAAATACATGCAATTTATGTTTGAATGTTATTGCTTCTATGTGATAGTGTGTTACTTTTGGTTACTTAAATTTCTATCTTTAATTTAGTTAAACTCTAATCATTGCAACCTTGGGATTTCTCTTCTCACTCACACATAATTTTCAATCTAAAAATCTAAAATTTTTCACACTTAGACAAGTTTTCCTTATGTTCTATATTTATGGGTTATAATTTTATTTTCCTATATTACTAGTCAATCTAGTACACTTACTAGACACTGATTTAGTTTTTAGTGCCGTTGTCGGGGAAACATAGATGGGTAAATTAATTGAGATCCAATTTATGGGAATGGGTTTAGACCTAGAACCATTAGTGATTATGTTATCCCTAGGTGGAATGAAGAACATAGCACCATTAAGATACCTTATAACCAACCTTTTGAGATAGAACTCACTACCATCACCATGGTACAAAAAGTAAATTTTTAGGTTCGAAGTTAGAGGATCTAGCTCAACACATAGATATGTTCTTAGAAATTACTAACATTATGCAAATCCTAAATATGTCAACGGATGCTGTTAGACTTAAATTATTTCGTTTTACCCTCATTGGTAAGGCAAGGGATTGGTTGAAAATGCTACCAAATCAATCCATTCAATCATGGCAACAAATGCAAGAGAAATTCTTATATCAATTCTTTTCACCTACCAAAACAACCCTTATTAGGGAAAACATTAATGATTTCCAATGATTTTATGAGGAATCATTCCATGAGGCTTGGGAAAGAGTTAGGAGACTACTTAAAAGTTGTCCATACCATGAATTTGTGGTATATCAACTAATGTCTATCTTTTATATAGGTGTCAACCAAGCTACAAGGTCTTTAATAGATGTGGCACTAAATGGAAGTTTTATGAACAAAATTCTTGAAGAAGGTTTCTTACTTCTTGATGAGATGGCAACCAATTATGCTTAATAGGCAAGCTCTAGGGCCACTCAAAAGAAGCAAAGAATGCGTAGTATAAATGATTTTCCATGATCAATGCCCAATTAGAATTGTTGAAATAAAAGGTAAGTGGATTAAAAGTTCGAAGCATGTTTGGTTTATCTTATGGAAGAGATGTTTATACAGGAACATAAAGAGCACCAGGAATCAATAATAGTGAAGGTTTAGTAGAACAAGTAAATACTTTAAACCCTTATAGCAATACCTATAATTCAGGATGAAGAAATTATTCTAATTTTGCATGGAGAGAAGGGAACCAAGCATCCACATCTAACCTTCAACCCTGGGCTTCCTTTAACCAAAATCAAGCTTCCCATAACAATAATATCCACTGTACCAAAATCAAGCCCAACCACACTACCTTTCCATATATCAACCACAACCTTACCAACCACTAGGATTTCAAAAACCTTAACCCTCTCAAGAGAAGAAAACCAATTTTGAGGAGATATTTGTCAATTTTATGGCCTCCAAAAATGTATATATGGCTAGTTAAGATGTTAGGTAGAAATCCCAAGATATTTGGATGAGAAACCAATATGCATCCATTAGTAACCTAGAAAACCAAGTGGGGCAACTTGCTAATTCCTTGTCCAACAGAGCTCAAGGTATATTTCCATCTAATGTATACCGAAATCCAAAGGAGGAAGCAAAGGCAATCACTTTGAGAAGTGGGAAAGAGGTACAAAAATCTAAAACTAGTAAGAGCTCTTCTAAAGTGGTCGAACCAACAATGAAGGTAAGTTTTTCTAATCCTAAAATTATTAATGAGGTCTCTCTTATTGTTGAAAAAGGTAAAGGTAAGGAAAAATTAGTTTTTATTGTGTTTGATGAATCTCAATTACCTTATCCATCTATAGCTAGAAAAGAAAAGCATAATGAACAATTAACTAGATTTTTAGACATATTTAAAAATTTGCATGTAAATTTACCATTTGCTGAAGCTTTATTATACATGCCTAAATATGCTAAATTTATGAATGAACTTTGTACTGATAAGAAAAAGCTAGAGGGAGTAGGAATGGTTGAATTATCTGAAAATTGTAGTGCAATTTTAATAAATAAAATTCTAGTAAAATTAAAGGATCTTGGGAGTTTTACTTTACCATGTGAATTAGAAGGGAATTTTGTCGGTTATGCAATATGTGATTTGGGTGGTAGCATAAATTTAATGCCTTATTCAATTTGTAGGAAATTAAATCTTGGAGATATAAAAGAGATCTAAATGATGCTATAATTAGTGGATAGATCGGTAAAAGGGGCTAAGGAAATTATAGAGGACTTATTAGTGAAGGTGGGAAATTTCATATTTTTAATTGACTTTGTAGTAATTGATATGGAAGAGGATCGAAAGGTGCCTTTGATCATAGGAGATCATTTTTGAAACAGCAAGGGCATTGACCGATGTTCATGGATAAATAGTCACTCTAAGGTTTAATGAGGAAGAGATGGTATTTAATATGAATAAAGTAATGAAACACCCCTTATATGACTTTGAAGAGTTAATAAGTGTGAATTATATATTATTTTTAGTATGTTGTTTTTAATTAGTTAATTTGGGTTAATTTTTAGTTTAAATGTTGGTTTATGTGTTTTAGAAGCTAATTAGAAGTTTTGGTGCTTTCAGGTATATTTTGCAAGGAAAAGGACTTAATTACAAAAAGGCAAGAAGATTTGGGCCAAAACTATGAAAAGAGGAAATTCATGCTATAAAATGTTCATAAAGTCTAGTGAGTGCTCAAGTGGTCGTGCATTTGGAAGATTGTTTTCTTGCTTGGTCATGTGTCTCTTAATATTTCTTTTTAAGTGGTCGTGTGTCTCTAAGGAACAAATCATTTAGTGGCCGTGTGTTTTATGGCCTAGACATTCAAGTGGCCTTGTATCTCCTCCACAAAAGAATCAATGCACGGTAGTGCATGGAGAACCAAAGAAGTTTGCTTGGCTGTGCACTTCCATTAGGGAAGAATGCACGGTAGTGCATCTAGCAAAGGCAACTCTCATGTGGCCGTGCACAATGAACTCCAATGTTGCGAAGGATTTCTTGATTAAGAAGAACTATTTTCCTATTTTAATTTAGGAAGTTTAGAAGGATTCTACAACTTATTTTGCCTATAAATAGAAGACTGAAGCTCCAATGGAAAGGGAATCAATCATCAATTTATTAGGAGCTTAATAGTTTTTAGTTTTTACGTCATTTTCTTTTTTTCTTTTTCTTTATTGTTTTCTAAAAGCTCTGTATTAGTTTTTAAACATGCATAGTGAGTAGTTTTCTTTAACTTTTACTAAAGGATACTTGAATCCTTAACTTTTATTATTATAACTTAAGCTTGTGCTTAATTTTAATGCAAGTTTTATTATTTCTTAGTTTTGGAGCACAGTCTTATCATTATTTATCTAAAGTTTGGTTGTTAACTTATTTAATTATTGGTTAATAATTGACTTTTAGTTTGATCATTTATATACATGTTCTTAGGTTAAATTACTTAGGTTAATGCATGATTATATTCTTCATTAGATATAGTTTTGTGTTAATTAAGGTAAGTTAAGATTAAGAAAGGTGTAACTAAGAATAGATGAAAGTTAAATTTACTTGAAAAAGAATTTAATAGACATCTAGAAGATTTAATTCAGATCTTTATGCTAAGTGTTGGATTGTCCTTAATAAGAGAATTTTAATGCTTGGAATGATAATCTTAATTTAAATTATCTGGTTTTATTTATTTAAAATTTCATAATCACTTGTGTTTCTCTTTTAATTAAGTCATAATAATATTGGTTAAGGTGGATAGTCCTTTAGTGAAAGTTGCTTTTAAATATTAATTTTTACCACATTTGATTACTTGCTTTTATTTCAAATGTATGAAATTGTTTTACTTTATTTTCAGTTTTAAAGTTTCGTTTTTAGTTTTTCAACTTCAACATCACAAATTTGGGATTTCTTTTCTATCTTTTACACAAATTCTGTTTTAAATTTGAATCATTCACACAAACACAGGTTTCCCTTGGTTCAATATTAGAAGGTCATAATTATATTTCCCTATATTCTTAGTCGATCTAGTACACTTGCTAAACTCCGATCAAGTTTTTGGCGCCATTGCCGGGAAACATTGGCATTTGTTTATTTTAATTTTAAAGTGGATTTTTATGTGTTTTTCTTCTCTTCCTCATCTATCTTTCTTATTTTTGTTTGAAATTTCTCAGATGTTATTGGTTTATGATGAGAAACAACCCCATTCTACCTATAGACCCTGAGATTAAAAGGATATTCCATAGGATTAGAAGGCTAAGAGGCAATATGAACGACCTAGAAATAGAACCACCTATGAATGATCCGCCACCACCTAGGATTGAAAAGTAGGACGTACCAAATCAAGCTTTCAAGAATGGGTTTAGACCTAGGACCATTAGGGATTATGCTATTCCTAGGTGGAATGAAGAACATAGAACCATTAGCATTCCTCAGCACCAGCCATTTGAGATTAAACCCGCTACCATCACGATGGTACAAAGAAATCAATTTTCGGGCTCAGACATAGAGGATCCTGCATAACACTTGGATATGTTCTTAAAGTTAGTGACACTATGCAAATTTCAAATGTATCAACTGATGCAATTAGACTAAAACTTTTTCATTTACACTCATAGGAAAAGCTAGGGATTGGCTACAAATGTTATCTAATCAATCCATTCATTCTTGGCAGTAAATGCAAGAAAAATTCCTGTGTAAAATTTTCCCACCCACTAAGACAGTCCTTATTAGAAAAATAATCAATGATTTTTAGCAATTTTATGAAGAACCATTTCATGAAGCATGGAAAGATTTAGGAGACTTTAAAAAGCTACCCACATCATGAATTTCCTGTTTATCAACTAATACATATTTTCTATGCAGGTGCTAATCAATCAACAAGATCTTTATTGGATGCAGCTTCAAATGGTAGTTTTATTAACCAAATTCCTAAAGAAGCATTCCTGCTTCTTGATGAGATGACTACCAATGATACTAAATGAGCAACCTCTAGAGTAGCATAAAGAAAATAGGAAGTTCATCATATAGATGAAATAGCTATACTAAAAGCTCAAATGAAACTAATGAGAAACGAGCATTTAAAAGAAATAAATGAGCTTAAAGTTAAAAATATTCCATGTTATCTAATGAAAGTGATGCTTATGCAGAAATTCAAGGATCATTTGGAATGAAGAATGGTGAAGGAATGGTAGAAGAAGTGAATGCTTTGAACCCTTATAGTAACACCAACAACCCAGGATGGAGAAACCATCCAAATTTTTCATGAAGAGAAGGTAATCAAGCATCTACTTCTAACCCTCACCTTAGACCTCCTTTTAACCATAATCAACCTACAAATAATCATCCTCCATATCAAAATTCAACTCAAACACATTACCCAACTACATATGCATCACAATCATACCATCAACCATCGGGATTTCAAAAGTCTCAACCTCCACCTCCACAAGAGAAGAAATCAAAAATAGAAGAGATGATTGCAAATTTCATGGCCTTCCAAATTTCAATATTGGCTAATCAAGATACTAGATGGAAATCACAAGATATTTTGATGAGGAATCAAGAGGCATCAATAAGGAATCTAGAAAACCAAATGGGGAAACTTGCTAACTCATTATCCAACCGAATGCAAGCAACATTTCCATCCAATGTCGACCGTAATCCAAAGGAGAAAGCTAAAGCAATCACCTTGAGAAGTGGAAAGGAGTTAGAAAAGATTGATATCAGTAAGAATTCCACTCAAAGGGTGGAACCAACAACAGAGGTAAGTATTTCTAACTCTAAAAATATTAAGAAAGTACCTCATACGGTTGAGAAGGGTAAAGATAAGAAAAAATTTGTTTCTATTATGCTTGATGAATCTCAATTACCTTTTCCTATTCTAGCTAGAAAGGAAAAGCAAAATGAACAATTAACTAGATTCTTAGACATGTTTAAGAAGCTAAATATAAATCTACCATTTGCTGAAGCGTTATTATACATGCCTAAATATGCTAAATTCATGAAAGAGCTCTGTACTAATAAAAAGAAACTAGAAGGAATAAGAATGGTTCAATTATCCGATAATTGTAGTGCTATTTTAATGAACAAAATTCCTAAAAAATTAAAAGATTCTGGTAGTTTTACTTTGCCTTGTGAATTAGGAGGAAATTTTGTTGGACATGCTTTATGTGATTTAGGAGCTAGTATTAACTTGATGCCTTATTCAATTTGCAGGACATTGAACTTAGGTGATCTAAAGGAAACCCGAATGATACTTTAATTGGTGGATAGATCAGTGAAGAAACCAAAGTGTATTATTGAGGATTTGTTAGTAAAAGTAGGAAATTTCACCTTCCCAGTAGATTTTATAGTGATGGATATGGAGGAGGATAGAAAAGTGCCATTAATTGTAGGTAGACCATTTTTGAACACAGCAAGTGCTCTAATCGATGTTCATGGACAAACGATCACCTTGAGATTCAATAAGGAAGAAATAGTCTTGAATGTAAATAAGGTTTTAAAACATCCCTCTTATGACTTTGAAGAATCCAATTATTTTGTTGATGGTGTTCAAGAGTGTGTCAACACAAAGCAAGAGGAAATCATTCTAGATGATGAGCTTCAAGAATGTTTGATGATTCCAAAGAAAACTGAGGAATTGGAAGCTAAGGAGAGGAAGTTGATACAAGAATTGGAGAAGGAGTGCAGTGAATATATGGAGGATGAACCGTCCCCTCCTTAGGGAAAAAATTCTAAACTTAAAACACTTTCATCTCATTTGAAATATTTATTTTTAAGATATAATGCAGAACCAGTAATTATTTCATCTTTATTGATAGGTTTGGAAGAAAAAATGCTCATTGAAGTACTCAAAAAGTAAAAAGGAGCAATTGGTTGGGCAACATCCAAATTAAAAGGATTAGCCCCAGTTATTGTATGCACAGGATACCTATGAAAGATGACTTCAAACTGGTGGCACAACCCAAAGGAGACTCAACCCAGCAATGCAAGAAGTGGTGAAAAAGAAGGTACTCGAACTCCTTGATACAGTATTATCTATCCTATTTCTGATAGTAGTTGGGTTAGTCTGGTTCAATGTGTACCTAAGAAGGGGGGTATGACTATAATAACCAATGAGAATAATGAATTAATTCCTACACGCACTGTAATGGGATGGAGAGTATGTATTGATTATAGAAGATTAAATAATGCCATTAGAAAATACCACTTCCTATTGCCCTTTATTGACCAAATACTAGAAAGACTGGCAGGATATATATTTTACTATTCTTAGATGGATATTTGGGGTATATGCAAATATCTATAGCACTGGAAGACTAAGGAAAGACCACATTCATATGTCCTTATAGAACATTTGCATATAGAAGGATGTCCTTTGGTCTATTTAATGCCCCTGCAACATTTCAACGATATATGATGGCCATATTTAATGATTTTATTGAAAAATTTTTGGAAGTTTTTATGGATGATTTCACATTATATGGTCATGACTTTGAGTCATGTCTAAACAATCTTGCATTGGTCTTAAAGAGGTGTCAAGAGATAAACCTTGTTCTAAATTGGGAAAAATGTCATTTCATGATTAGAGTAGGAATTGTCCTAAGGCATAAAATCTCTGAAAAAGGCATTGAAGTCGATAAGAAAAAAGTGGATGTAATAGAAAAATTACCTTCTCTGACTAGTGTTAAGGGTATTAGAATTTTCCTTGGTCATGCCGAGTTTTATGTCCAATTTATTAAGAATTTTTCTAAAATAGCTAAGCCACTTTCTAATTTATTGCTTAAGGATTCTGTACTTAACTTTGATGCTGAGTGTTTGCAGGCTTTTAATTTATTAAAGAAAAATTTAGTAAGTGCACCAGTTATAGCATCACCAAATTAGAGTTTACCCTTTGAAATTATGTGTGATGCTAGTTATTATGCAGTAGGAGAAGTCTTAGGATAGCAAAAGGAGAAGATTTTCTATACCATCTACTATGCAAGCCATACACTCACTGGAGCTCAAGTCAACTATACAGCCATAGAGAAAGAACTCTTGACGATAGTATTTTCTTTTGAAAAATTCAGATCTTACCTCCTGGGTTCCAAGATTACTGTGTGGTCAGATCATGCTGCATTAAGGCACCTTTTTGTTAAGATGGATTTTGCTACTGCAAGAATTTGATGTTGAGATTAAGGATAAGAAAGGACCTAAGAATTTTATAGCTGACCATTTATCTAGATTAGATCATGCTAGCATTGAAAAGAGAGAAATTTTTGATTTATTTTCCGATAAACATATTTGTGCTTTTTATACTTATGAAAATTCAGTTCCATGGTACACTAATATAGCTAACTTTCTTGTAAGTGGTTATCTTCCTAAAGAGTTTACTTGGCAACAAAGGAAAAAACTTCAATCGGATGCCAAGCACAACCTTTAGGATGATCCGTACCTCATCAAGATTTTCTTAGATCAAGTACTTAGACGATGTGTACCGAAAATATAACAAGAAGATATTATGTGATAGTGCTATTGAGGTAAAGTTGGAGGTCATCATGGACCTATTCAAATAGTATAAAAGGTCTCCCAATCAGATTTCTTTTGGCCTACTTTATTACAAGATGTCAAGTCATTTATTGAAATATTTGATAAATGTCAACAGGTTGGTAATATTTCTAAATGTGATGAAATTCCTATGAATAACGAGCTTGAAGTAGAACTTTTTTATGTTTGGGGTATAGATTTTATGGATCTATTTCTGAATTCATTTGGTTTTGAGTATATTTTAGTAGTTGTGGATTACGTTAGTAAATGGGTTGAAGCCATAGCCACTAGAACTTGTGATGTCCGAATTATGCTTGAATTTATTAGAAAGAACATTTTTACTAGGTTCGAACCACCAAGAGCTATAATCAGTGGTGGAGGCAAACATTTTGTCAACCATCAATTTAGAACTTTGCTTAGGAGATTCAGAGTCAAACACAAGATAACTACCCCATATCATTCTCAGGCAAATAAGCAAGTAGAGGTGTCTAATAAGGAGCTGAAATCAATTCTAGAAAAAATAGTTAGCAATTCTAGGAAGGATTTGTCTCAAAAATTAGATAAGGCTCTATGGGCCTATAGAACTGCATTTAAAACCCCTATAGGCATGTCTCCTTATAGAATGATATTTGGAAAAGCATGTCATCTTCTAGTCAAATTAGAGCATAAAAGCTTATTGGGCTACGAAATTTCTTAACTTTGATTTGAGAAGTGTAGGACAAAAGAGAAAATTAAAGCTCAACGAACTTGATGAAAATCGACAATGGTCGTATGACAATGCAACATTATACAAAGAAAAGACCAAACGTTGGCATGGCAAGCGCTTAAAGGTAAAAGACTTTGTTCCTGGTATGTTAGTGCTTTTATATAACAATTGTCTTCATTTGTTTCCAGGAAAGTTGAAATCTAAGTGGCTCGGGCCATATCAAGTCTTGAAAAGCAATGAGTTTGGAGTTGTGACGATCAAAAATCCAAGAGATGGTCATGAATATAAAGTAAACAGGCATTGGCTCAAACTATATCAAGTTGGACAGCAGGAGGTTGTTGAAGCAACCATGGTTCTTCAGGACTACTAAAATACGGTTTGGATAGTCTAGTTGAGGACTCTTAAACTTAGAACTTCATCACTCTTCTCTCTCTATTATTTTTAAGTTTATTGTTGATTTTTGAGTGTTTTTATGTGTTTTTGGTAATTCTAATTCATGAATTAAAGATATGAGTGGTTTAGAAGGTTTTTAAAATTATAGATGATTGACGAAAATTTATAGTTTTTTTATTGTTTTTAAACAAATGTGTTTCACGTTAAGGTTGAAAAAATCAAGTAAGAAGGGAAAATTCAATTTTTTTAAGTAAATTTCAGTCTTAATTCCATCAGATAATTTATTTTAAATGAAGCAGTGCACCCTCGTGTGTGCATTCTGCCTTTCACCTATGCGCCCATGCATGTTGCCGAGACTCCCTGCACGTCCGTTGGATGGCGTGCCTGTGCACATGATCATTTGATACTTTTGTATAACTTTATCAATGAACGTATGTGTCTCTCTCTTTCATTTTGGTTCCTTTCTCATTGTGTTTTGGCATACCTCTTTATTATATTATATTATATTATATTATATTATATTTACGTGAGTACCTATTCATTCCTTTCTTCTTAGGGTAGTCTTGCCTAATGCACGGTGCTTTATTACTTAGTTCTTTGAATTAAGCTTTTCATGGTACACTCACATTTATGTTTTATTTTTCAGTTGCACCTAAGAGAAACAAAAACCCTAATGTTGTAAGCTCTTCGGGTATCCGTATTCCATCTTATGTTAACGGAGCTAAGGTGGATAAATTTGACTATTTCAGTGCCTGTACATATGTTCAACCAACATACTTGAGTCAATTCTTCCTCAAAATTCCTGCTGGCAATTTATGGGATGAGGTACTTCCATTACTTTAGTGTATTGGGTAGAAAGAGTTTACAGATAAGAAACCTAAGATTTACCCCAATATGGCACAAGACTTCCTATACTCATTTGAGTGCTATTTTAAAGGGGATAGCGATAATAGGGTACTGTTGGATTCAAGTTTGGCAAGAGAGGGTATTCATTAACCTTCAAACAGTTTTCATAATATCTAGGACTTATGTAGGATGCTCCTGTTGAATTGACTAATGTGTCTACTGAAGATAATTAGGAGAAAATCCACGATCAGCTGCAGCTTGAGCCATGGAGAAGAGGTAAATGCAAAGTTCATGCTTTACAGGATCATACATTGAGGATAATTTATAGATTTTCAACGAGGAGTGTTTAAAATAATTTGAAAAATGCAAGTACAGTAAATGTTTCACAGGCCATGATTCTTCAGTGTATGGTAGATGGAATCTTTATCAATGGAGCATTAATCATCGCAAATAAGTTTGGGAGCTATAAAAAATGTTCGATAATGTCAATAGCATATCCATTGGTTGGATTGCTATGATTTTGGAAGAAATAGTAGGTCACCCCGCCATTGGAGATCCAATTGAGGGAGAATTACCATGCATTGATAATAAGATGCCTAAGAGAATGAAGATGCTGATTCCTAGGCCACAGTGCCATTGGTCTACTTGGGAGGAGTATCTACAAGAAAACAATATCCATCTTGCTGAGCAAATAGCCAACAATCCACATGTAGATGAACCAGTGACACCTAAATGGGGAGGCCCTTTTAATTAGTTAAGTATGTGAATGGATTATAAGCAAATTTTCCTGATTGCCTTAGAAGGAAGAATGGACACACTATGGAACATTGTGTTGGATATCAAGAACATAGTGGAGACTTTTGTGCAATAGTATTGGCAGCGAAATCCACCGCCAACTCCACCTCCATCAGCATAGTTCTTCTTCATTTTCTGTGGATAGCAAAATTTTGGGGAGGGGGTAGAACATTCACTTTGTTCAAGGAGTTTACATTTCTAACCTTCTCAATTTTATTCATGAATTGGTTTCATTTATTTTATTTTGTTTTTGTTTTTTGTTTAGGTTAGTAGTAGTAGGTTGTTTCTTTTGCTTAAGATGTCTATAAAACTTATTAAAAACTTATGTAGTTTAACTTTTTCACCTAGTTCGCACAAGAACCTAGTTTGCCTAGTTTCTCCTTAAAATTATAAACATGTTGAACTTGAATATTAGAATATGCATGTTTAAAACCATTGCTTCACAGTAGAATGAATATGTTGTTTGATAAATTTTTAGATAGTTTAGTCTTCAACTTGATAAATATTTGTTAGTTTCCAGTTTCTTGAAAGCACTTAAGACAACTTTTGAGCTTAGAGAAAAAATAATGTAATGAAGTAGTGAAGTAAGGAAATTTAGAGCACTCAAACCTTCCTCATCACCCTTCAAAGCATATAAGCAACTCAAACAACTTAGAATATGATCTAGGCAATAATTTTTCTTGTTAAACTGTTTAAAACCTTTTTTCTACCCCTATAAAATTTTATACTTTGTAAGCTAATTTGAGCCTAAAAGGGTATGCTTAATGTGTACCATCAATGATTTTTCTTGTTACACTCAATTTTCTATCATATAACCTAAAAATCTCTTATTTTACCATATGAAATTGGTCACTTTAGGATTAAATGGATTTATGTGAAGTTAATATCTTTATGGGTGTAGTGAGAAAATTTTTGGCAGGAGTTATTGATGAAGTAAAGAGAAAAATTTGTATTTACCTTGATATCTTTTAGTGCTAACATCATGTGATTAAAAAAATAAAATGAAATAATAATAAAATTCAATGAAGAAAAGAGTTAGCATCTATGATAAAATCTTAAGTGTGGGGTAGTATAAGGAAGGGACAAGAATGATGACTTCTGAAAGGGTATGACTTAGGTACATTTTCTCTCAAAAGAGTTTTGAATTAAGAAAGTTAAGCAAGTTCAATTAAGTCATTCATGGATTAAGTTAATGGGATTATTAGTCTATTTTGTCTTAGAGTGGCTATTCTTTTTTACTATCTTATGCCCATTCTTTGATAGCTATTACCTTAGCCCCATTACAACCTTTGAAAACCCTATTTAATTTTAAGTTTGTTTTGAGTTGTTTAGAGGATATAACCTTTTGGTTCTGGTGCTAAAGAAGAGGCTTATGGTGTTTCTAGAGTTTCAAGCGTGAAACCATTTATGTGCATATGCATACATTTATTATAAACTTCACTATATAGTTGTATTGATGTTTTGATTTATAAAATACTTAAAATGATTTGGTCTTGCACACACTCAAGTGAATTAACTTATGTTTTCTTGATTGAAGTTATTCTATTTAGAGATTATATTAAAAACTTTTGTTAAAATGTTGATCTTGGTTATAAAATGTATAATTCTTTGTTCAAAATTGATTATTTTGAGTTGGATTCTGTTCTGATTTGCTCGAGGGCGAGCAAGGTTTAAGTGTTGGGTATTTGATAAGTGTGAATTATATATTATTTTTTGTATCTTTTAAGTATTTTTAATTAGTTAATTTTGGTTAATTTTTAGTTTAAATGTTTATTTGTGTGTTTTAAAAGCTAATTAAAAGTTTTGGTGCTTTTCAGGTATATTTTGAAAGGAAAAAGACTTAATTGCAAAAAGGCAAGAAGATTTGGGCCAAAATTATGAAAAAAGGAAATTCATGCTATAAAATGTTCGTGGAGTCTAGTAAGTGCTCAAGTGGTCGTGCATTTGGAAGACTATTTTCTTGCTTGGTTGTGTGTCTGTTAATATTTCTTCTTAAGTGGTTGTGTGTCTCTATGGAACAAATCATTAACTGACATGCATTTTATGGGATAGACATTCAAGTGGTCGTGTATCTCCTCCATAAAAGAATCAATGCACGACAGTGCATGGAGAACCAAAGAAGTTTGCTTGGCCATGCACTTCCATTGGGGAAGAATGCATGGTAGTGCATCTAGCAAAGGCAATTCTCAAATAACAGTGCACAATAAACTCCAATGCTGCGAAGGATTTCTCGATTAAGAAGAATTCTTTTTCCTATAAATAGAAGATTGAAGCACCAAAGGAAAGGGGATCAACCATCAATTATCAAGAGCTCAATAGTTTTTAGTTTTATGTCATTTTCTGTTTTCTCTTTCTTTATTGTTTTCTAAAAGCTCTGTATTAGTTTTTAAACATGTGTAGTGAGTAGTTTTCTTTAACTTTGGCTAAAGGATACTTGAATTCTTAACTTTTATTGTTATGATTTAAGCTTGTGCTTAATTTTAATGCAGGTTTTGATCATTTCTTAGTTCTAAAGCACTGTCTTATCATTATTTAGCTAAAGTTTGGTTGTTAAATTGTTTAATTATTGGTTAATAATTGACTTTTAGTTTGATCATTGATATGCATGTTTTTAGGTTAAATTACTTAGGTTGATGCATGATTATATTCTTCATTAGATATAGTTTTGTGTTAATTAAGGTAAGTTAAGATTAAGAAAGGTGTAACTAAGAATAGATGAAAGTTAATTTACTTGAAAAAGAATTTAATAGACATCTAAGAGACTTAATTCAGATCTTTATGCTAAGTGTTGGATTATCCTTAATAAGAGAATTTTAATGCTTGGAATGATAATCTTAAGTTAAGTTGTTTGGTTTTATTTATCTGAATTTTTCATAATCACTTGTTTTTCCCTTTTAATTAAGTCATAATAATATTGGTGAAGGTGGATAGTCCTTTAGTGAAAGTTGCTTTTAAATATTGATTTTTACCTTATTTGATTTCTTGCTTTTATTTCAAATTGTTTCAAACTATTTTAATTTAATTTTAGTTTTAAAGTTTTGTTTTTAGTTTTTAAACTTCAACATCATAGCTTTGGGATTTCTTTTCTATCTTTTACAAACAAATTCTATTTTAAAATTCAAATCATTCACACAAACACAGGTTTTCCTTGGGTTTGATATTAGAGGGTCATAATTAATTTTTTTATATTACTAGCCGATCTAGTACACTTCCTAGAAATCAATCAAGAGTCAATTTACTTCATAGATAATGTTCAAGAATGCGTAGATGAAAAGAAAAAGGAAATTCTTTTGAATGATGATCTTTAAGATTGTTTAATACATCTAAAGAATAAGGAGGAAGTGGAAGAAAGAAAAAGGAGCTGATGAGCTAGAAAAATAGCATAATGAGGAAGGAGATATGGAGAATGAATTATCCCCTCCTAAGGGAGAAAATTTTGAACTTAAAACTCTTCCTTATCATTTAAAATATGTGTTTTTAGAAGATAATGTAAAATTAGCAATTATTTCTTCATTATTGATTGGTTTGGAAGAAGAGATGTTTATAGAAGTACTAAAGAAGCATAAAAGAGCAAATGGTTGGGAGACATTCGATTTGAAAGGAATTAGCCCCAATTATTGCACACACTAGATACCTATGGAGAATAATTTCAAACCGGTGGTACAATCCCAAATAAGATTAAATCTCGCTATGCAGGAAGTGGTGAAAAATGAGGTGTTGAAACTCTCTGATACATGTATTATTTATCTCATTTCTAATAATAGTTAGGCTAGTTTGGTCCAATGTTTACTTAAGAAAGAGGGATGACTATCATAACCAATGAAAAGGATGAACTCATCCCAACACGTATAGCAATGGGATTGAGCGTGTACATAGACTATCGGAGATTAAATAATGTTACTAGAAATGATCATTTTCCTTTACTTTTCATTGACCAAATATTAGAGAGAATGGTGGGGAATAGATTTTATTATTTTTTAGATGGTTATTCTGGATATATGCAAATAATTATAGCCCCGGAAGACTAAGAGAAGACCACATTCACATGCCTTTATGGCACATTTGCATATAGGAGGATGCCTTTTGAACTTTGTAATGCCCTGGCCATATTTCAAAGATGTATAATGGCCATATTTCATGTTTTTATTGAAAAGTTAATAGAAGTTTTCATGGATGATTTTACTCTATATGGTCATGATTTTGAATCATGTTTATCTAATCTTGCATTGGTTTGGATAGGTGTAAAGAAGCTAATCTTGTTCTTAATTGGGAAAAATATCACTTTATAATGAAAGAAGGAATAGTGCTAGGGTATAAAATATCCCAGAAAGGGATTGAAGTTGATAAGAAAAAAGTAAATGTGATTGAAAAATTACCTCCTCCCACAAATGTTAAAGGAATTAGAAGTTTTCTTAGTCATGCTGGTTTTTATTATCAATTTATTAAGGATTTTTCTAAAATTACCAAACTGCCATCTAATCTATTGATAAAAGATGTTGTATTTAACTTTGATGATAAGTGTTTATAGGCATTTAACTTGTTAAAGCAAAAGGTATTCATGGCACCGGTCATAACATCACCAGATATGAGTATACCTTTCAAAATTACGTGTGATGCTAGTAACTATACAGTGGGAGTGATTTTAGCCTAGCAGTGGAGAAATTTTTTCATACTATCTATTATGAAAGTCATACACTCACTGATGCTCAAGTGAATTACACAATCATGGAGAAGGAGTTAATGGCGATTGTGTTTTCCTTTCAAAAATTCAGACCATATCTCTTTAGTTCCAAAGTCATGATGTGGTAAGATCATATGGCTTTAAGGTACATTTTCCAAGAAGGATTCCAAACCAAGGCTTATTCGATGAGTTTTGCTATTATAGGAGTTTGATGTGGAATAAAAGATAAGAAAGAAGCTAAAAAGTTTGTAGCGGACCATCAATCTAGATTAGATCATGCTAGTATTGAAAAGGGAAAAATTTCTAACTTATTTCCTAATGAACATATTTGTGCTATTTATACTTGTAAAAATTCAGTTCCTTGGTATGCTAATATTGCTAATTTTCTTGCAGGAGGTTACCTTCCAAAGGATTTTACTTGGCAACAAAAGAAGAAGCTTCAAACGGACTTAAAACACTATCTTTAGGATAACCCATATCTAATCAAGATTTGTTTTGATCAAGTGCTTAGAAGATGTGTTCCAGAGGAGGAGCAAAAAGACATAATGGAGTAATGCCCTGAAGGAGAAATTGGAGTCACCATAGACAAAATTATATGGTAAAAATAATTCTTCAATCTGGTTTCTTTTGGCCTAATCTTTTTGCAGATGTTAAATCTTTCATTGAATTATGTGATAGATGTTAACAAGTAGGAAATATCTTCAAAATTGATGAAATGCCTATGAATAATGTGCTAGAATTAGAATTTTTTGATGTTTAGGGTATTGATTTTATGGGGCCATTCCCAAATTCATTTGGGTTTGAATATATCTTAGTAGTTATGGATTATATAAGTAAATAGGTTGAAGCAATAGCTACTAGGACATGTGATACTAAAGATGTGCTTGAATTGATTATGAGAAACATTTTCATTAGATTTAGAGCACCATGAGTTATTATAAGTGATGGAGGCAAGCATTTTATCAACCATTAATTTAGAACTTTGCTTAGAAAATTTGGCGTCAAGCATAAGATAACAACCCCATATCATCCTCAAGCAAATGGGCAAGTAGAGGTATCTAATAGGAAATTGAAATCAATCTTAGAGAAGACAGTCAATAGCTCTAGAAAAGATTGGTATCAAAGATTAGATGAGGCTCTTTGGGTTTATAGAATAGAATACAAGACCCCTATAGGCATGTCACCTTTTAGGATAGTCATTAGTAAAGCATATCATTTATCAGTTGAATTGGAGCATAAAGCATATTGGGATATAAACATGCTTAACCTTGATTTGAGACATGCAGGAGATTCAAAAGCTCAATAGCTCAGAGCATGAACAAATCTATAACTGTATAGTTATATTAGGCTATCAACAGCTTGGAGCATGAACAAGTCTATAACTGTAATCAGATTCAAAAGTATATACTTATATGTATGTTCTTTAGGTTTCATAATCCAAAAAGTACCAACATACAAATCTATTTGCATATTAGTACAAACAACAATACAATTTTAAATCCACTAGTTCGTCATGATAATACTAGCCATGATAAATAATTCATTACCATAATGTTTTCCTAGAAATAAAATCATATATAATCATAACAATCATAGGTGTAGGACATAGTAGCTAAACACTTAATCATTTCAGAAGAACGTAACTTTAGGGTTCATCATGACCATTTTCTCTACCTCATTATAATTAGTTAAATTCTCACACATTCATACTCAATCAATACACCAAATATATGCATTCAGGTTCATTATAGTATTCACATATCTAGATACAAAATCTTAAAACACTTAGATACTAAGCAAACATATGTAAAAGCATAGCATTTAACCGTTGGATTTCTTATGAAACCATAAGACCATAAAATACCACTATATCTAGTCCATTTATAAAAGTGATATTCATTATGGTTCTACAAGTACCAATAAGGACTTGTAAAGAAAAGGCAATTATTTCTTAATGTTCCTTAATTCATTATACTTTAAAGAATTGTCATTCTTTACAGGATAGTATAACATTTATGTTAATAACTTGCTACTATACTAATTGCACTTTCAATTTCTCCATATTATAACACCATTATTCTCTTTTATAGTATATTAAATCATGGTGACCGTTTGTTTAGTTACATAATAGTTATTCAATACAAATTTTGTCAATACAATAATAGAGTGAATTCTTACTATATAACATTATCAAAATTATTTAAATGCGGATTAGGACACTGTTATATATCCATGATTACAGTAACCATACTTTCAAATTCTAAGGATTGTGCCATAACCAATTATGTTCATGTTTACATTGTCTCACTAAAAATCCTTATATTTTATGTCCTTGGATATATAGATATCAAGATTGAATGATTGAGGAATTATATTACTTATAACACATGGAAGACTATACCAAAATAAGTTCATAGTAATATACATCAAGGTTGGGATTTATAACACGATAAGCAAAAAGGGACTGGGTAAGCTTAGATAATCCACTCGGTTGTATGGCTAGTCCACTCAACGGAGTGGCCAAACCACTCGATGGAGTGGCTAAGCCACTTGGCTGAGTGACTAAACCACTTAGTGGAGTGGCCAAGTCACTCGGTCGAGTGATAATCCTTGGCCCTGATTTTCCCGAATCAGTTATTTCCCCTAAACAATCTCAAATCTTAAATCCTTAATCCACATTACATCATTACTATCAATTCCCAACAATGATCTTACATAAATATATCCATTAACTTATCTTTAAACATCTTTAAACAAATCTTAAAAGTAAAACCCATTAAACTTCAACTTATTTCATGAGTTTCAAGTGAAATTTAACTATAAGCAGCATATTAAGCCCACCATAAAAATAATAGCTTCATAAGCTGACGACCACTCTTATATGCTATTAAACTATTAAAGATTTACTAGAACTCCTATAACTCTTTACAATAACTTGATCTGGCCTTATAACCAAAAACTAAATCAAGCACATTCTAGAGGTTTACTAACTTCTCAACCATAATGCAAGCTTTAGATCTTTAATCTCAACAAAGAAATCACATGCAAGAACAAAGATTTCATACATGTTATTTAATTTAAACCTAGTTCTTATACCTAGTATTAAGGCCTTAAATCCTCCTTCAATGACTTTTGATCCAGCTCTTTACTATTGATTTCTTCCTTCCCTTAAACATAAGGGTTAACAAACATAATCTCTTTAATTCCCCCTCCCCAATGATGGAAAATTTAATCCAAGAATGAAGAGAAGAAATATTGTAAGAAAGGAGAAAACATTATCTTCAAGATCATCATCATCTCCCTAAACCCTTAACCCATGCACATCTCCATCTAAAACCAAAGAGAGAATGAGGTAAGAAAGAGAGAGATTGCATCTCCCTTCTTAAGAATCGTTGCCCATAACACATCTCCCTTAAGTGTCTTCTTCAAAAAGCTTTTAAAAGAGTTAGTGGGGTAAATATCCTAAATATGGAAATTCTAAATTTGCCCCCTTATTCATTTTGACCCCTATTAACTTATATTTCTTAAACTGTAACCCTAAAAATTCTAATTTACTTTAATTGCATCCTTTTTTAAAGTCATAACTTAACCATACTCATAATATATATCATAATATACACATCACAATTGCAAAAATAGTCCTTATGGGACTTAACTTCAGTAAATACAAATAATCTAATTTGGCCTTTTTTAACCATAACCCTCGTTAATCTTCCATAATCCAGTTAGGGCGAAGGTTGAGGCTTTACACAAGCAAATAGCAACTGAAATATACTCATATAGGCATACCTATCTATCCATAACCTAGACATAGACACAAGTAACTATATTTTTTTTTACTTTAATCTCTTTACTCTTCCCTTTCATGTCTTATTTATCTGCAACTCATATGCATAAGCATAACTAGGAATAAAGAATCATATGTGTATTCATTCATATCTCATTATTCAATTCTTGTATTCTAGTGTATTAACATATATATTCTTATTCATGAAATAATTATAATAACATAACATACTTATCTTCATATTACTTAATAGTATAAACACACAAATATATATATATATATATATATATATATATACACACTCACAAACACACATTTATACACATGCATTACCTCATTGAAATACCATAATTTTTATGTATTCATTGGCGCCTTTATGCATGGTCATACATAACTTAAAAGCTTCATATCTCCTACTATTAGTGTTCATTTCATAACTTTATTCGTATATTTAAATATTCTTTTTATATGTTTAGTGTTACAATTCATCTTTAGTTTTATACATATAAAGCTCTAACAATATTTAGAACTTATCAATACATGTTCAATGCTCCTATATTATCATTCATAATTTACATATACAATATACTTACTTTTTCATATATATATATATATATATATATATATATATATATATATATATATATATCACTATATTTTTCACATATTTAAGGTCCCAAATTACCTTTATTTTCATGGTTAGAATGCTGTAAATAAGTTTAGTAGGGCTTTGACTAATTTTGATAACAATTTGGGATCCAAAATCAACTTTAGGAATCAATGGAGGAGAGGTAATGTATATATATGTATGTACATATATATATACATATATATATATGTATATATATACATACATATATATATATATGTATATATATACATACATATATATATATGTATATATATATATATATATACATATATATACATATATATATATATATACATATATATACATATATATATATATATATATATATATATACATATATATATATGTATATATATACATATATACATATATATATATATATATATGCATATGCATACATATATATATCCATATATATATCCATATATATATGTATGTATATATATATATATATGTATATATATATGTATGTATATATATATATATGTATGCATATGTATACATATATATATATACATACATATATATATACATATATATATATATATATATAAATTATAAGTTATTATTTGAAACACCTATCCTTACCATGATTGTTTAAATCTTAGATTAAGCATGATTTGCGGATTGGTTATTCAACATTGAATAAGTAACATGTAGCCTCAAAGAACATATGCATTTGAAACATAACCACTGATAAACCATTAAGTAATCATACATATTCATTTATAATTTATAGCTTTAAGTGAAGAAAGCATTAGATAATTTCAACATCAAATGCATACAATATCATACTATCTTAAAATTTCATGTTTGCCTATAGTTTCATTTAATCTCATATTTTTCATTTACTATGTATAGTTTCATGGAATACGATAATTAAGTCAAGCCATAAACTATCATATCAACTCTTTTATACTATTGTTCATAGTGTTATTAATATATTATATTAAGCTTGTACTTATTTTGAGGGTATGGATATGGCCAATACTATAATGCCCAAAGGTATCAATTATAGGCCTAAATAGGGCCAATTGTACTATAGACCAATCAACTGAATCCAAACGGGGTCAATAAGTGACCAAAATGGGTTTAAATCATAGGGATCCAATTGGGGTCAAACTATACTATAGATCCAAATGGGTCAACTAGATAGTTGCTGCAATATACCTATATAAACATGCATATCTATCCATGACCTAGACATAGACACAGGCAACAATAGCTCTTTACTTTAATCTCTTAACTTTTCCCTTTCATGTCTTATTTATCTACAATTTATATGCATGAGCATGACTAGGAATAAAGAATCATATGTATATTCAATCATATGTCATCATTCAATTTTTATATTCTAGTGCATTAACATAGATATTCTTATTCATGAAATAATTATAATAATATAATGTATTTATCTTCATATTACACACACACACACACACACACACATATGTGTATTATCTCATTGAAATGCCATAATTTATATGTATTCATTTGTGCCTTTATGTATGTTTATACACAACTTAAAGGCTTCATATCTCCTAATATTTTTTGTTCATTCTATAACTTTATTCATATATTGAAATATTCGTTTTATATGTTTAGTGTCACAATTCATCTTTAGTTTTATACATATAAAGCTCTAACAATATTTAGAACTTATCAATATATGTTCAATGCTCCTATGTTATCATTCATAATTTACATATACAATATACTTTACTTTTTCATATATATATATATATATATATATATATATATCATAATATTTTTAACATATTTAAGGTCCTAAACTACCTTTATTTTTATGGTTAGAATGCTATAAATTTGATAACAATTTCAATGCTAAATTACCTTTATTTTTATGCTTGGACTAAATTTGATAATAATTTGGGATCCAAAATCAACTTGAGGAATAAAAAGTGGAGGGTCATGGTCAATACCTAATAACTGCTGTTTGTGACATATGTGTCACTTTGGTTCTAGACTAAGTTTGAAACACCTCACGGTTAGTACCAAAGGGTGCTGAATGTGACCTAAGGTCATAAGAATAAGTCACAGTCAGTACCTAATATGTGTTGATCATGACATATGTTCCATTTTTATTTTTAACTGAATTTAGACTATGTCACAATTAGTAGGTTATAATTGCTAACCATGAGATCCATTTTGCCTAGAGGAAGATTTTCAATCTTAATTTGAATGCACTTTTAGACCTATAAAACAGTATTTTTAGACAAAGTGGCCTTCTACAAAGTTTTTCTCCTATGTCTCTACTTTCTAAAAAATCAAAATTCAACCTAATCAAACTAGTACATCTCTAGATATTCAATAAAAACCAAAGAATGCTCCCAATGATGGGGTAAAAGCCATAAGTAGAATTCAAGCTAAATTTTTGCTATCATATAGATAGATTCAGCCATTGAGTTCTTATAAAAAATCAAGATATGTGAGAATAGTTTCTTCTTTAATTGGAATTTCTTAATTTGAGTTACTGTAGCTCAAGATATCATCAAAATAGTATAAATTGGTCATTATAAACCTAAAACGGTTTTTGACAAATTCAAAAGTAGCTTTCCTATTTCAATTTTAAAACATTCTTGAGCTAAATTTCCATAATACTAACCCATCATAGTATCTTATAGTCAATTTATCATATTACCAACTCAAACCTATACAATCAAAATAAGGAAAGTTCTCATACCTTGTGTGGCTAGTTATTCTCTCCCTTTCCTTTCTACTTCCTTTTTCCTTCTTTTATTGGATTCTTCTTCTTCTACACATATTAGATTCTACACACAAATATTTTTTCCCTATGTCAATTTAAGCTTCCTCAATTAAATCAAAATAAGGAGTAGAAAAATGAGAGTATTATACCTTTTTAGTGTTTAACCTTAAATTCTGAATAACCTTGAGCACATAATTTTCTAAGAAAGAAACTGATAGGAACAAGCAGAAATTTCTATGTTTTGGGACTCCTTAAATGGCCAACCCCTTTTGCTTTTTAATTCTTATGAATTTGCTTCTATTTGTATGAGAATTCTAGACATGGCCATATGTCTTCACCCTATTGGTCATTCATTTAACTAATTCGTAATTGCACTTAGCCCCTTGGTGTTCTTTTATTTTTTTTATTTTTACCACCATATTTTATTTTTACCACCATACTTATATTCTTTCTTTTCAATTAAGCCCCCTATTTCACACATATGATTTAATGTAAAATGACTATTGTGCCCCTAACCTTTAAATTAATTCCACCCAGATACTTTAATATACTTTCAATGCATTATATTACATTTATTATACATCCTAAACATACCCGATCATAACTAAGGTATGAATTGGGACCTCATAAAAGCATAAATATCATATTTATAATATTGTTCTAAGTCTTAAATTCTCATATTAAGGACAATATAACACTTAGCATATCAATCTGGTTTATAAACTCCTAAACTTTCATTAAACTCTTTTTTAAAAGATTTAACTCAAGCCTATTTTTAATTCAACTTTCTTATTCTAAATTTTACTTTTTACCAACATAGAATTATCTCAATTTTTAGAATATAATCATGCATTAACTTGAAATTCATAGATAAAATTGACCATTAACCATTTATTCAATACATTAATTATCAACTTAATCAAAACTCAAGATAAGAATATACTCAAGAACTAAGAAATAACACACTTACATTGAAATAAAAAACTTAAATCAAAGTTATTACAATAAAAGTATGAGGGTTCAAGTTTTCCTTGGCAAAAGTAAAGAAAACTACTCACTAATCATATTAAAAACAACTAAAAAACTAAAAGAAAAGATTACAATACACATAAGGTTTTTAGTTTCCCTTAAAGTCTTCTTAGAACATACAAATAGTAGCCTCTAAACCTTAGGTTCTTATATCTTCAAAACTAGGTATAAACTTCAAAAACTAAATCCCTTTTCTTTAGAATTCATGCTCCCTTTTATACTAGTGTTCTTCTATGCTAAAAAACCTCAAAAAGGAAGAAACCCTACTGCAATTTAAATTTCTATTCTAGGAAAATTAGACTTTTATCTTATTTCAAACACCTTACCTCGGTAGAGGGAAAAATCCCTCCATCGAGGGGATTTAAGTTTTTTATTATCTTATAGGTTTCTTTGGTAAAGGGAAAAGTCCTTCCACTGAGGAGAAATCATCTGCTCTCTTTCATTTAAGCCTCCTCATTTTGCATGAAATTCTTTCCTTTTCTTCAAATAAATCCCTAAAAACACCAAAAATTATGATAAAGTCCACAAACAAAAAATTAAATAAATTAACACTAAAATTACTTATTAAACAATTAAAATATACTAATAATATAGTTATAATTCACAATTATCTAGAATCACTTAAATTTTTCATGGGAGGAAGGGAACTAAGCCTTATCTTCCTCAAGTACCCAAAAAGCCTAAGCTCACTACTATTAAAACTTTAACCAAACCATAAATCAACATCACAACAATTAACCTCAAGCTCAAACACATTATTAAGTACCCTTTCTATCTCATCAAGTGTACCAAAGTTTCCAGTCACTTGGTTTTCAATTAAGGCCATCAGTAGTTATTCAAGAGAAAAAGCCAAATTTAGAAGAGATGTTTCTTAGTTTCATGACTAGCCAAGCATCATTTATATTTAACCAAGATGCAAGGTAGAAGGCATAAGAGTAATGGAATAAGAATCAAAATGCTTCTATGAGGAATCTTAAGACATAATTAGGCCAACTTGCCAACTCTTTATCAAATAAAGCTCAAAGAATCTTTCCATCCAATGCGGGTAGGAATCCAAAGGAAGAAGCAAAAGCTATTACACTTAAAAGTGGCAAGGAGGTAATCAATGTTAAAAAAGGTAATGCCTCTATAACTATAGTGGAACAAATAATGAAGGTATGTGATTCTAACTTAAATGCCATGGTTGATGTTTTAAAAAGTCATAATAAAGGTAAAAGCATTCTCAATTCTAAATTGAATGATTTAGATGTAAAAAAGTTGTCATTTTCATTTATGTCCATCTTTAGCTATGAAGGAGAAAAAGAATGAACAATTGGCTAGATTGTTAAGTATATTTAAAAAGATTCACATTAATTTGCCATTTGTTAAAGCTTGCCAGCTTATGCTAAGTTTATGAAAGAGCTTTATTCCAATAAGAAAAAACTAGAGGGATTTGAAACTATGTAATTAATAGCAAATTGTAGTGTTATATCTAACAAAATTTTTAAAAAATTACAAGATTTGTGTAATTTCACATTACCCTATAAGTTAGGTGGAAATTTTATAGGAAATATTTTATGTGATTTAGGTGTAAGTATTAATCTAATGCCCTATTCAATTTTTATGAAGTTGAATTTAGGAGAAATAAAGGAGACTCGAATGACATTGCAACTAACAAATGGGTTGATTAAAAGATCCAAAGGCATTATTGAAGATTTATTAGTGAAAGTATAAAATTTTATCTTTCCTATATAAAAGGATAGGAAGGTACCTCTAATTGTAGAAAGGCCACTTTTGAATATCGTACAAGCATTGATAGAAGTGCATAGACAAAGGTAACTTTGCAATTCAACAATGAAGAAATGGTATTCAATGTCAACAAAGTAATGAGGCACCCATCTTATGAGTATGAAGATTTTATTTGCTTTATGGATGAATTTCATGGATATATGAAGGAGAAGCAATAAAAGATTTTACTAGATGATTCATTGAAAAGTTCTTTGATGTATTCTTGTGAAGAAAATATGTTAAAAGAAGCTGAGAGAAAAGTAGTGGAAGATTTGGAAAAGAAGGGAAGAATGAGGACATCCTTGAACTTCCTAAGGATGAAATAAAGACAAAATTAAAACCCCTTCCCTCTCATTTAAAGTATATGCTTTTAAAAGATAATGATAAACTTGTGATTATTTCTTCTATTTTATCAGGTGAAGAAAAGGACTTATTGATCGCAACACTTAGAAAGCATGAAAAGGCTATTGGATGGAAGACTTTTGATCAAAGAGTTTAGCCCAAGTTACTACACACATTGGATTCCAATGAGGAGAATTTCAAATTGATGGTTTAACCTTAATGTAAATTGAATCTAGTAATGCAAAAGGTAGTAAAGAAGGAAGTTTTCAAATTGCTAGATGCGTGTATAATTTATCCTATCTTTGATAGTAATTGGATTAGCCTGGTATAATGTGTTCCTAAGAAAGGAGGGATGACTGTGATTGAGAATGAGCATAATGAAATAATTCCAATTCATATAGGTTGGAAAATATGTATAGACTTTAGAAGGTTGAACAATACAATCCAAAAAGATCACTTTCCATTACCTTTTGTAGACCAAATGCTTGAGAGGTTGGCTGGTAATAGATTTTATTATTTTTTAGATAGGTATTCAGGGTATTTACAAATACCAATATCCTTGAAAGATCAAGAGAAAATAGCCTTTACTTGTCCTTATATAACTTTTGCATATATATGCATACCCTTTGGCTTTTTAATGCATCGACTATGTTTCAGCAATATATGATGTGTATCTTTCATGATTTTATTGAGAAGTTAATGAAAGTTTTCATGGATGATTTCACCACCTATGGAAGGGAGTTTAAGAGTTGTTTAGCTACTTTGGACTTAATATTAGGTAGATACGAGGAAACCAATCTCGTGCTAAAATTGGAGAAATGTCACTTTATGGTGAGAGAGGGAATTATGTTAGGCTACAAAATTTCTAAAAATGGGATTGAAATTGATGATGCTAACATTGATGTTATAGAAAAACTTCCACCCTAACTAGGGTAAAAGGAGTTATAAGCTCTTTCGATCATGTTTACCATAGGTTCATTAAAAATTTCTCTAAAATTACCAAACCTCTATCAAATTTACTTATGAAAGATGTTGTATTTAACTTTAATAATGAGTGTTTTCAGGCTTTCAACATGTTAAAGCAAAGGTTGGTAATAGCTTTGATGATTATTTCTCAGACTGGAATCTTCCTTTCTAGATTGTATTATGCAAATGATTATGAAGTAGGCACGTTATTTGGGAAAAGGAAGGAGAAAATCTTTTATGCAATCTATTATATCATTCATATCTTGATAGGAGCATAAGTAAATTATACAACCACTAAAAAGGACCTTCTTGCAATAGTTTTTTTTCTTTTGAGAAATTTAGATCTTATTTTCTTAGAACTAAGAGTATTATTTAGTTTGATCATATAGCCCTTAGGCATCTCTTTGCCATAAAAGAGTTAAAACCAAGATTGATTTGATGGCTCATACTATTGCAAGAGTTTGACTTGGAGATCAAAGATAAGAAAATGGCTAAAAATTTTGTAATTGACCACTTTTCATGTTTGGATCATAAGCATGTAGAAAAAAAAGAAATTTATAATTTATTTCTTGATGAACTATTTTATTCTATTTATTTTGGTAGACATTGTATCCTGAGGCGGCTCCTAATCCAAATTACCTAATGAGGAAATTATTTCTCATAAATAAATAAAAAGCAAAGGTACTAAGCGTTCTCCTTATATTTCATGTTTTTAAAACATTTTTTGATCTTGCTTGGGTTTTAAATGTTTAAAAATCCTTTTTAGGGTCTTTTCCCTCTTTTTTTCTTTCAAACAAGGCAAAATGAGAAAATCGATTTTTAAAATTTAGAGCAATATGGAATGTTTTAGCTTTATCTTAGCCTCAAGACCTTATAATTTTATGAATCTAAATTCATTTGAATTTTAAGACATAGATCTAAAACTTTTGTGAAGAAATCTAAATCCAATTCAGTGCTTAAGATTCTCAAAATTATACTTGAACAAAAATGACCTAAATCTATCCCTACACCTAAATCAGTCTTTAGTAATTCGGTAATATCTCCCTCTGTTGAGCTAATATTAGGTTATTATAATTTTAATAGAAACTAGACTTATTGTGGAATAACTTTGATGAAGAAAGCATGACCTAATTCTAAATCCCTTGTTCCCAATAATTTTTCAAAGTCAAAATACCAATTATGTCCCTGAAAATTTCCTAGGAGCAATTGTCAGTATTTTGGTCATAAATCACAATCTACAAATCTAAATTGAGTGATATTTAATTTATGGGAAAGATAAGACATAGGGGAACAAATATTTAGAAGAATCTTATTGAAAAATTGCATCTTTTAACCTAACAATGGTAAATTATTTCGAGTTAGAGGTCAATTGGCTGAGAAAAAGAAAGGCAAAAGGAAAAGTCAATGGTCTATGAGTCATCATTGACTAATAGACCATGCGTATGAGTGTAGCTTGTGATTCACTTCCTGACTGTATTTTCAGTCCGAAAATAGGGGAAAATTTGGGAGAAAAAATATACTTTAACACTTATATCATTAGGACATTTAAGGGGTAATTTGGCTTAATCCAATTCTCTCTCCTCCCAACTTCATCTTCTTTCTTTGCTTTTTTTTTCTTCTATCCTCTCCTATGGAAAATAGATATTTTTAACTTCAAAAAATCAAAAAAAATCATATAAAATTGGAAAAAGACATAGAGCAACGAATCTCTATCTTATGACAGAACTGACACTGAAAATAATATTCTCGAGCCCTTAAAAGCCCATAAATTTAATACTTAATTTTAATTAATTATGTAAATAACATTTTTTAGTTTATTATCTTGTTATATTTATAGATATACTCTAATATATTGTTAATCTCTCTTATTTGTAATTAATTATTAATTAATTGTAAATTTGCTAACTAATTTTGTCAATTAATTTATTATATTAGTTAATAAATTAATTGCTTTATCATATAATTTGGTGAGTATTTGTTAAGCTAATTTTATTAATTTTGTTTATTATTTGTTTTATTATATTAATTTGTTAATTATCTAAATATATTAGGTTATTTACTAATTAATTGTAATTTGTTAACTTAATTGTGTGAATTTATCATTTTAGTTGATAAATTTAGTGTTTTATTAAGTTAATTAACCTAGTTCTATTAATTGTTGATTAAATCTTTTATGTTAATATGTAAATTATTTGTCTAATATATTGGACTATTTACTAATTAATTGGTTTTATTGTTAATTTATTTATTTGTCAATTAAATTAGTTGTTTATTTGATCATCCTTTTTATTATATATTTTAATTAATATTTTATTATGTATGATATTTAAGGTTTTTGTGATTTTTTGGGGTCAAAAATATAATTTTTCCTTAGTTCCTATGTAATTGGTTTTCGTTAGATCCTTTAGTGATGCTCGATTATTTTCGTCGCTAAAACATTTTTCCTTTAAATTCATTTTGTTGCTGTTATGGACCTTTAGCGACATACGTTTATGGCGACAATTAGAAACTCCCATTACTAAAAGTCTCAATCACGCTTCCCTCCCCACATTCATTGCACTCACACCTCACGCTCCTCTTGCCTTTTTTGTCTTTTTCCTCTTTGGCTTGCACTATTCATGGACCTAACTTCTCACTTTCAATTCATTTGCTCATTTCCATTTTCTTTTCTTTTCATTTTACTATATTAATTATTATTTTGGTTTATTGGTATTATTAATCATTAATTTGTTGTTTTTTTAATGTAAGACTTGATTTTATTAATATTTTCCTTGTATTGTTTAATTTATTAATATTAAATTGTTAATATACTTTTAATATTATTAATATTTTTATGAATATTATATTTTATATTTGTATTTGTTAATTAATTTAATTAATTAATTTTTGTGATAAATTGGTTATATTGGTTTATCCTTTTCTTTTAATTTATAATATGTTTTAATTATTATCCATTTTATTAGTGTTATTTTATTTATTTAATCTTATTTAATTAGTCCAATTGATTAATGTTTCTAATTTAATTTTCAAGTAGTCTATTTATATATTTGTGCAATAATTAATTTATTTGAATTAATCATGCTTTTCTTATTAATATTATTCTTACTTTTAATGCTACTATTTATAATTGTCATTATTAATATTAGCATATCATTATCATTATTGCTATTATTATATCCATTTCATCTATTAACTTAATTATTGCATTTCATTATTATTTACTATTTTATTCAATTCAATATTAACTCATATTATTATTTTCTATCCTTTTCAATGCATGCAACCCATTCGCACATCAGGATGAGTTGGAGAACCGAAGAGGATTAGCTTAAGATTTTTTTATTATTTTTGAGCTTGTATGTAATTTCCCTTTTACTTCCCATAAATATGAAATAGCAAGTAAAAAATAGTTTTTTACACACTTTAATTAAAAATATCGTCTAAAATATTTTTTTACTTAATTAATTGAATTTTTCTCATAAAATGGACCGATGTCCTATTTTATTCTAAAAATCACATAAAAATTTTCATAAATATGCATAAGGGAATCATTATTACCAATTGAATAAATAGCCCATTTTTATGCATGTTTTATTTGTATTATTTTTTTTTACGTCTTTATTTATTGTAAATAAATATTTTTATTCAAATGATAAATCTAAAAACTCATTAAATGATTTTTACAAGTTTGAGTGGGATTTTTCTATAATAAAAGGACCAACATCTCAATTTTTACCTGCAAAATAACATATAAATTAAGATTTTTTTATAACTATAAATGATTTTCTATTTAAATTTGACTAACATGATTCTTTCTCCAAAGCCGTGAGGGATCGATTATCCCATTTTTTATCCAAAATATGCCCAAAATACTGCCTTTTTGTAAATATCCATGTGAGGACCAATGTCCTCATCCAAGTAAATTTAATTAATTTTTTGATGTATGTATGATTCATCTTTACGTTTACTATTGATATTCTTTCATTGCTTTCAATACCATATTCTTTAATGCTTTCTACGAATGCTTTACAGCTTTTTAATGTGCTTAAGTGTGCTTTTGTTTTCTAGCATAATAACTCATGTGAGAAAATGGATGAAATATGTTGATAAATAAAACTTATTTATATAACGTTAACCAAAGGTATAAATAGAAGTGAGGTCCAACTATCTTTGACCTCAGGCTCATAAGGTTAGAACTCATTTCCCAATATTTTATTGGGTGGCGACTCTATAATACCTATTTTGTGTGCCCAGTAGATGCCCTCGCAGGTCAATCATTAGCAAATGAGTAGGGATGTCTCGAGCCACTATCTCATGCCTTTTTAAGGCTTAAGACATTACGAATTAGGTTGAATCCCCATCCATTACGAAGCGACCGATCTTCAAAAGTTAAATGAGCCTTAATCCAATCTTGAGTTCTAAAAGCAGGCTTTCAAGAGCAAGTCGGATGCCTTATGGGATTCGATGCACATCACAATTCTTATGAAATTTCCATTCCTTGGTTCACTAACATTGCCAATTATCTTACAGGAAGATACATTCCAAAGGACTTGAATTTGCAACAAATTAAAAGTTTAAATTGTATGCAAGGTATTACATATGGGATAATCCATGCATATGCAAGTTATATCTAGATCAAATCTTAAGGCATTGTGTCCCTAAGGAAGTGCAATATAAAATTATGAAGTATCATCATAAAAAAAAGGTAAGAGGTCATCATGGAATTAACTAGATATTGGCCAAAATTGTTCAATCGGGTTTTTTCTAGCTAACTTTATTTAGTGATGTGAAATCATTTATGTCTACTTATGATAGATGCCAACGTTTTAGAAATATATCTAAGCGAGATGAAATGCAACAATATAATAAATTTGAAATTAGGCACTTTGATGTTTGAGGTATTGATCTTATAGGGCCATTGTTGAATTCTTTTAGAATTGAACACATTCTTAGAGCTATAGATTATATTGGAAAATGGGTTAAAGCCATAGCCACTAGGACATGTGATTCTCATAAAGCATTAGAGTTCCTTCATAGGAATATTTTCACAATTTTAGAGCTTTAATTATGCTAGAGTGTGCTTTAATTATACTTAATCTATTAGAGTGGACTTCAGTGTCTGAAAGGTCTTAACATGTTAAATTTGAACTAAAATGTTTGCCAAAATTTTTGGGGTCACGGCTATCATGGTAATATACCTGCTGTGGGGGTTGTTTTGAGAGAAAAAATTTTATCCAGAATGTTAGGTCACAATGGTTATGAAATGGTGCCTACCACGAGTGCTTAAAATGTTATTTTAGTCTAGTGACTAGGGTCATAGGGGTTAGTTATCCTTGATCATCATGATTATGAGCTTGTTAAATTGCATTTTGGTCCAAAAAAGGGAATCAAGGGGGTAACATATTGGTGACCATCATGACCAATTACATTTCCAATTGCTATTTAATTCTGAGGCCAGATATTGTGCATACTGTGACCAATTCAAAATCCTAAAAAAACTTTAAGGGCTTATGGCTATCAAGGATATATGATCGCAATGGCTATAGGGCATTAGGCTTTTAAATTTAAAATTTTAACTCATTTTCATGGCATCTATTCATTTCCCTCGCTCACTTCTCTCTACGAATCATTGGCTCCATCTTTTCAATGTTTTTCCCTCTTATTTCTATGCAATTTCATGCTTTAACAAGTAAGTTCCATCCTTTTGCTCCAATTCTTTTTCATTTTTTCCTTATCTTACCCATTTCTTTTTTTAGAGTCTTCTTTGGTTGGTTAATTGGTGAAATTATTGGGATAAGTCTTATTTTTGTTTTAAAATGGAGTTTTGGCATGCAAAATATTAAGTTAATTTTGAGTTTACATTTTAAATTTTTGACATGATGAATTGTTACGTAAGGTGAAGCTCATGTAATAAATGTCCATCTTGAAATGAGCTTTTCGAAAATATATTGTAATAGTCAATCAGACACCTATAGCAAAAGTTATGATTAAAACAGTCCGTGCCATAAGAAAGACTATAATTAAAATCAAAATTTGAGTGTAGGTATGGTTGAAAGAGTATTTTGGTGCTTGAGTTAATGATAAACTATGTGGGTGAGTGATAGAGTGGATATGAGTATGGGTGAGTGATAGAGTGGATATGAGTATGGGTGAGTGATAGAGTGGATGTGAGTGTAGGTGAGTTAGTGATGTGAGGGATGGGTAAGAGATAGGAAGTTGAGATGGAAAGGTAGAAAGAGAAGAGAAAAAAGGAAGAAATAGGGCAATGAAGGAGGGGAAGGTGAAGGGGGAAGGAGGGTGGTGCACTGGGGAGTGGGGAGCAGCATGGGGAACCATACTGGAGTGTAAAGTGAAAGGAGGTGTGGGCCAGAAGAAAAAGGGAAGTGGCAAAGGGGTGATGCATGGCCCCGTATGGGAGTAAGGGTGTGGATGCACATGGGAACAAGGGCAAGAGGCAAAAGCGCAACCAAGATGGCTAGGACGTGCAGGCAAGCTGGCTACTGCTGGCTGGTGTATGGTCATACGACTGCAAGCTTGTTGGCACTACTCGACTGAGCAACTGGCCATTGGACTCCAAAAATATTTTTTTAATCTTCCTACTACACTTTAAAAATCAACTTTTCTGCACATTAAAGCACCAAGTTAAATTTAATTCACCTTAATTCCTTCTTAACAAAATTTAATCAATCCCCATCAACAAAATTAACTCAAAATTAAACCTTCACTCATGTAAATCCTAGCTTAACCAATTTATGTTGAAAATACATCAAACTTGATTTTTGAAACATGTAAACAGGTTTACAGCATAATGTGTATAAAATATTACTCAAACTCACTCAATTGTGCCCTTTTCTTCTAAATTCTCTTCAAGCCCTAATTCAATCATGTCAAGCAATATGCAAACCGATCAATCAATTGAATTATATAAAATCCACTCTTAATCCAGCACATGCAAAGTTCTTCTTTAAGTTCATGAAGCCTCAAGCAATTACAATCAAATTTACACTCAAACATTGAAAACAACTCAAAATCATAATTCTATATTAAGTTCAACTAAGTTGTAATTCCTTTTAATTGGTATCTAAAGACAATATGAGCTTTTTGATTACCTTATAAGCATTTACTAAGTTAAAGATGATAATTAAGTATAAAATCATTAGAAATAGCTTCTTGTCAATCCAAATCATAATTAAGGAAATGACTTTCCTGACATTTGGGTAGTCGTGATGCCTAGCTAGAGGCCAATAATAACTTGTATAATATTTTATCATAAATATCAATAGGGATTGATAAAATGATTTAAAGAAGTTTAAATCATGTGAGTTTTGAATAGAACTCACAATTACATATTATACTGCCAATATGGACAGGAACCAAATAAGTCACACACATATAGAGAAAAGGATAAAATGATAAAATGACAAGGATAATAATATTTGATATTATTATGGGATAAGAGAGATGAATAAGAGAATAATTAATTAAAGAGTTTAATTAATTATGATCAAGTAAAATTGTTCACAAAACTTTTTAGAAATATTCTGTAAAATGGACCTAATTGAAATAATGTATTTCATAATTAATTATTATTGGAATATAAGTGTTATAGGGCTGATATAATAATTAATAGATCCATTGAATAAATTTAAATAGGCCCAAAGAAATGATTTTGGTTCAGAAACCCTCTAGAGGAAGGGTTTCACGCCACCTTCTGATAGAAGGCCTTAGAGGCCATATTCTTGGACCAAAACAAATTAAATATATTTCATAAGTGTTATGGAGCCTACATATTTAATTTGGATGGATTTGGAATTCATTTGGGTGATTAAATCTAAGTGCATGCATAAAGGACCTAGTTTATGGATTTTGTGCATAGTCTTTTGTGAAAGGATTTAAATTGGATTTAATTGAGCCCAAATAAATTATTAATAATTCCAGAAGCCCATTTAATATTTCTCCAACAATTTTAAAGAGCCCAATCCTATTATGAAGTTGGATTTTTTTAACCTAACTATAAAAATCCAAGTGATAGGATTTTAGGGTTAAGAGTGAACAATTAAAAGAAAAAAAATTCTCTCACTCTCTCAACCCTAGCCACCACCCCCCTTGCTAGCATCAAGGAGATTTCAGCTAGCCCTTGTATTCCTCCATTGTTGGTTCATTCAATCCTTCTCTAGTGTGGATTACTAATTGGAGGTGTTCAATTTTGGACACTGTGGTTTGCGACAACCCGATGAGAAGGAAAATCAATTGTTCAACAAAAATCAAAGGTGATTTTTCTTATTCTCATTAATATATATATATATATATATATATATATATATTGTAAATTCATGGCAAGATCAGATCTAGTGGTTAAAAATTTTAAATTCTGCTTATGTATGAGATACATGTAATCGATAATTCAAAACAGACCAAGCATAATTTAATGCAGGATTGTGCACCCCTAAGCACCAGCCTTCTGTACTTTAGCAATTTTTCATCATTTGGTCTCATTTCACAATTTCTTTATACTCGGTCACTTGAATTCCTTGCTCGATCAAGTGAAATATCTCTGGACTGAATATCATAGGTTGTCTACCATTTTTTTAAAAATTACAAAATTGGCCCAAAACTTTTCTTTTCTTTCAATTTAGTCCTTTTTCTTCAAATTGATCCTAACAAACACCAAAACTTAAAATTAAACCTTAAAACACAAATTCAACAAATTAAACTATAATTCAACTAAATTAACACTAAATTAACTCAATTAAACACCTAAAATACACTAAAAATATAGCATAATTTACAATTATCAATGGTGTTCAATTATTTTATGCCATTTTTTACTAAAGAATAATTGTAAGTTCATATTTCTTGAGTTGCTGTTGGCCATTTATTATTTTGAGGGTAATTTTTGTTTTTATAGGTTATGTTTTATGTGTATAAATTTGTTACTCATAACATATTTGATAAAATGCCTAAGAGAAACCTACACTAGTTACTTATCTTATTTTTCATGTTCTATTCATAATCACTTATTCCATCTATATTTGTTCACAAGTTTTAGTTAATCCTCCACTTGTTTGATGAATTTTAGAATTGCCATATAACATAAACAATATAATATGTCCTCTGTTTTGGATTCAATTTTATTGTTTTTGCTTAGGAGTATATTTTGGGCTTGATATTGTACTTGTGTTGAAAAGTGGCATGTCACGTCATTTTAGACATTTGTAAGGGGGGATTCTAATTAATATTTCATAGACTAAGAGTTAGCATGATAGCTGTTAACAATTATACAAAGGTGTTATTTTGAGGTATGAGTTTGATTTTTACTTTTTCTTGTTTGTAGTGCCTCCAAAGCATAGTAAAATGGAAGTGGGTTCTTCCTCAATTAAGAAGGGCATCTTAACTACAAAGGTACCAAATTAGGTACCTAATGATATGTGTGATGTACGTCGAACCCCTAACTAGTATACGGCTTATTCTCAAAACTTTACTTTTAGGACTCGTGAAGGCCAGTCGCTTCACAATGGATAGGGATTCAACCTAATTCACCATGCTTGAGCCTCAAAAAGACATTAGACAACATCTCGAGGTATCCTTATTCCATTGTTGGTGATCAACCTAAGCATTTGTTGGGCACCACAAAGCAGGTCCTTATGGAGTTGCCACCCAATAAAACATTAAAAAGTGAGTTCTAACATTATGAGGCCAAAACCAAAGATAGTTATGCACCTCACACTTATTTATGTGTTTGGTTAGCATTATGTAAATGAGCTTTAATGATTAATTTATTTTATCTATTTAAGGCACATTCAAGCACATTGGAAAGCTACAAAGCATACATATTAAAAGTAGTAAAGGCTTGGCATAGAAAGAACTTAAAGGACATAAGATAGAATCATACATAAATCAAGGAATTAGTTTAGACTAACCATTTTAATTAGGACATTGGTCCCCGCATGCATATTTATTAAAAAAATCCTAATATATCCTTAACAGAAAATTGGGACATTAGATCCCTTGCAGTTTTTGAAAAAGAATAATGTTTGTTAATTTTAAGATAAAAGAATTATTCATATTCATAAAGAAAAAACTTTACTTTTTACATGTTATTTTGTTGATGAAAATGAGACATTTGTCCCCTTTTTAAAAAATCTCACACAAACTTGTATAAAATCATTTGATGAGTTTTTAAGTTAACACTTTGAAAAATTATTTATTATTATTGACCAAACTGCAAGAATATATATATATATATATGAAAAAATATAATATAATATAATATATAGTATAAAAGAAAATAAATGAAAACGTATGAATAAATAAATATAGCACATATATACACATGTATATATATATAAGACTGATATATTTATTTAGTATAAAAAACTAAATGCCAAAAAATTACAAAAATGAATAATAAATAAATACAGTCGTATATATAAATATAAATAAATATATATATATATATATATATATATATATATATATATATATATATATATATATATATATATATAACCATATATCTATTTATTAAAATAAAGTAAATCAAATCAAATAAAAATTAAATTAAACAAAATAAAATAAAATGAAATGAAATGAAGTGCAAAAAGTAAATATATACATAAAATATATAATATGTAATATATAAAATAATATTAATAATAATAAATATAGTAATATATGATAACAATATAATAGTAATAATAGCAATATATGGTAATATATTTATAATAATGTGTAGTAGTAGTAGTAATAATATATATATATATATATATATATAAAATAAATAAAATGAAATAATAATGATTTTGACAACAATAATAATAAAATGATAAAAAAGCAATTATATAATTAATAGTAGTAACAAATAGTAAAAGAAATACTAATACTAATAACAACAATATCAATAATAACATAGTGATATATATAGTAATAAATGAATATATATATATATATATATATATATATATATATAATTGCTTTAATAATGATAAAATAGAAATAGTCAAAATGATTAAAATAAATAATATATAATAAAAAAATAAAAATAAGAGCTTAATAACAGCAGCAACAGCAGCAGCAGCAGCAGCAGTAGTAGTAGTAGTAGTAGTAGTAATTACAAAAAATAATAATATTATTATTAACAAAAATAAAATTAATAATAGTAATAATAAAAGAAACTAAAATAATGAAAAAAGAAATAAAGGGAAAGATGGAAATAGCATGCAAAGTTGGCCTAAATATGAACAGTAACCATGCAGCAATATTGGGTGTGAGAAGCATGAGTGGTGGGTGACAGAGAAGCATCAATGGTGGAAACTTTTAGCGAAGGGAGAAAAATAAGTGTTGCCAAAAGTCTGGAGATAAGGGAGCTGGAAAAAAGTAGTAAGGAGGGAGATCTTTAAAATCGAGAGTTTTTAAATGTCGCAAAAAGTCCTATAAAATCAAAATTCATGTGGAAATGAAAAAAAATCATATTTGGTTTATTTTAACTCACATAAATCATGCAAATGCCTACAAAAATTTACCAAAACACCTTAAAAATCATTTAAAAGTGATTAAAACCTATTTTAGGTGAATTGAACTAAAAAACCCAAATTAAAATTTAAAAATCAAAGGTTGAAGATGATGAATAGTAAATTTCATTTTTAAGATAATTTTTACAAAGTTTTTTGTTAGTTTTCAATGCTCTTATGATTAAAAAAAGCATAAAAATCAAGAAAATAAGCTAATCACAAGCTAAGAATAAGAAATTGAAAAAATAAAACTTTAGAAAATAAAAATGGAAAATTACATAAATATGCAATAGGAATGGAAATAAAAATAAAGTAAAGGGTTAGGAGGGTAGAAAGCTTAAGAATATTACCTTCAAAATTTGTAACTCAAAGATCAAAGAATTTTATATTTTTGTTTGCTCATTTCCCATTTCATGGTTTTCTCCATTTCAAGTCACAAAGAACAAGAAAGATAAGAGAGAGAGAGAGAGAGACCCCTTGATTGGCATAAAAGCTTATATTTATAGGCTAAACCAACGCTTAAAATTGAGATAAGATTTGAAGAGAAAACAATTGCATAGAGCTTATCTTGTTCTCGGATGAAAATGAAGAAAACGGTTTATAATGTAAGTCTCAGCTATAACTCGGGCCACTTGCAGTCGTCCTCACTCATGATTGACACTCAACTCAGTTGCATCTAACACTCACTTTGGTGCATAACTCTATGAGTTATGGGTGTGTCATGGGTAAGTCACACCCTTTTCTCAGCCAACTGACCCCTAATAAAAAAATGTTTCTCCATTTTTAGGCTAGATGATGCCATTTTTTTGATAAGGTGTCTTTTTGAAATTTGTTCCCTTATTCTTAGCTTTCTAAAGAATCAATAATTACTTAATTTGGGTTTCTAAATTAGGATTCAAGGAAAAAATACTGAAGGTTACTCTTAAGCGATTTTTAGGGACAAAATTAGTCCTCGAACTTTAAAAAATTGTTTAGGAATAATGGGTATAGAACTAGGCAAACTCTCTTTATAAAATTTTTCCATAAATAATGTTATTTTCATCCAAAATTGGATTCACTCAAAAATGAGTTCTAGGGAAAAAGTTATACCTAAATTGTTATGGACTAGTTCGAATAAAGGTATAAATTCAGGTCACTAAGGTTTAGGTATAATTTTAAGGGTTTTAAGGACTAAAATAAGCTTAGGTTTCTCAATAAAAGTTGTATTTATTTGTCTTAATATTCATATGGATTTAGAATCATCAAATTAAGAAGTCTGTAGGCTGAGATAAGATAGAAATACAAAGGATAGTTTAAGACTCCTTATCTCATTTTCTTAATTAAAGAGATAAAAAGGACAGAGCTTGAGAAATATCATTTTGAAAGCATAAAAATTCAAATGAGAGCTTTGCACTTTTGTTTCTTGGCTATATTATAAGATGCATCATCCTTATTGGGTAACCCTAATTAGAGCTGCCTTAGGTCCTAGTGTTTGCAATTATCCCCAAGTTTGGGGAGGGAAGCTAGTGCACCAGTGCCTAGGTTAGCCAAAATTTAGAGTAGAAGGATAAAGATGTATACCTAAGCCTTCAATCTTTTTGTCAGTATGAATTACTGAATGAGGTTGGTAATTGATGGATGAAGCAATTCAATTTTGCATGCTAGCTTGTTGGCAAAATTTGAAATGTGCAATCTTGACTCCTTTTTTGTCTGGTAGTATGTTCAAATGCCTATTAATAGGACTTTGATGTCTATAAGAAGATCTTCTAGGTTTTGGTGTTTATTAAATGATTTTGATTCCTTTAAAAAATCTTCGATGCCTATGGAAAGGTCTTCGAGGTTTTGGTATCTATAAAAAGATTTTGGTTAGCAATGAAAAGGCTTTGGTTCACCTGTGGAAAGGTTTTGGTTACTTGTGGAAAAGCTTTGATTTACCCATGGAAAGATTTCGATTACCTATGTTTAGGCTTTGGTTTACTTGTAGAAAAGTTTTGGTTACCTGTGGAAAGGCTTTGGTTACCTATAGAAAGGATTTGGTTTACCTGTGGAAAGGATTTGGTGTACCTGTGGAAAGGATTTGGTTTACTTATAGAAAGGCTTTGGTTTACTTGTAGAAAGGATTTGGTTTACCTATGGAAAGGCTTTGGTTTACATGTAGAAAGGTTTTGGTTACCTGTATGAAGGTTTTAATTACCTTTAGAAATGTTTTGGTTGCCTGTAGAAAGGATTCTACTGCCTGTACAAAGGACTTCAGTGTCAGCAAAGCATGTATTTTTTTCTTAGTTTGAGTTTGTTATTTGAATGTGTGCATTTATGTTTGTTTGAATATGTTTTAGGTTTGTAAATTTTTGTAATTTTATATCTTGAATGCATTTTGAATTTGTAAGGTTAAGGTGTACGTTGAGCTTTTTTACAATTTGGGAGCATTTGAAGGCCTTGAAACTTTTAGTGTGTTGGGAATTTACATAATTTGTATTCTTTACACATTTATATTTCTGGTATATTTAAAGGAGTTTTGTACATTTGAATTTTTATGCATTTGAAGAATTTTGTGTTTTTGTTCATTCATTGATGAATTTGAGTTTTTGTACATGTATTATGTGATCTTTTCAAGTGTAAATTTTAGGATAAAAATCCTTACTTGATTGCCCCTAACAAGGGTGCATATGGGCGATCTACCTCCTCAAAGGGCCTTCCGCTTTTATGGATTTACATGATGTCAACTTCATGGGAATTTTATCTTTGAATAAGATGATCATGCTCTTGTAATTGCCCCTAGTATGACATGCGCAGAGGATCTCACTTTTCAAAATACTCCCCTAAATTAGCATGATTTTTCCTATGGAAACTTTATTCTAATCTGATGGATCATTGCCTGAAGTTGTCCTGTGGCCAACTTTGATGCATGGAAACCATTTGCATTTTCCTTATGAGAAATTACCTATCTAAATATGTTTAAAAAATTATATATGTGTAGGAGATTATACATGTGTAGTATATTATGAAAAATACACAATCACATATGTGAGCTATATGTGATAAGTCTTACAGGTGGTGTGTGCAAAGAGTTGCTTGTCAAGAAATGTCCAAATTTTAAAGTAATTGTAACTTATCAAATACTTTAAACTTTAATTTTATTCATCCTTGAATAAGTTGAGTGGACCACATTTTCAACTAGTTTAATCTCAATAAGAGAAATTAAGGAATTATTCTCAATGAGGGAATAAGAAAATAGACATGCCAATAGCAAAAACTACTAAGCCAACAAATAAGCACAAAGCAAACTAGGCCATTTCCATGTATGTGTGTGCTAAAGGCCAAAATAGAACTTTCATGCTTTAAAAACAAATTTTGGATGCAAAGTTAGAGATCAAATTTAACTCAAATGCATAAATGTATTCATGGCTTCTTGCTTGAAGCTTAAAAAGCACCACATGTGTCTTCTTACATACCAAACCTTACTAGAAGGTCATCTCTGCTAGGTTAGATAAAACTAAATCCAGAATCATGAGGTCTTACATTGGTTATAATGTTAGGTTCGAGTGAATGGCTTAACAAAAAAGGTCAAGTTTCTAGAGGAAAATGACAAATAAGTTTTCTTAACTGGTAAGTGGACTATTCGTTACCCATTTGCCCATTATCAAAGCATTCTCACATTTGGCCTTGGCCTTTGCAATTATCAACTTACCAAAAATTATTTGAGAGATAATAGCTTAAGGTCACCCTTTCCCTTTCATTGTTGTCTTTGTTATGGCTTTAACTTCGTGGTTTCCCATTTTTCTCTTCTTTCTTTTCATTTCTTTTTTTTTGGTTTATTTCATCAAATAACTTGATTATTAATGAATGAAAACTCAATGGGCTAGCAAACAACTATGAAATCAAGGTATGGAAAGTCATTTAAAGCTATACAAAGAGGCACTACCAAAATCATTTTCCAAGTCTTGTTTCATCTCGGGGTTGCTTTGATGGGTAATTAGAAAGGTTATAGTGCTCTTAGTGAGTTCTACCCAATTCCTCATTTGTAAACAATTTTTTTCTTCTCAGTTTATTTTTAAAATTAGCCTAACATGCTCAAAGTTTAGAAATTGCATGGTATAGCCAAGGCATTTATGCAATTTAGCATATAGAGATAAAATATGACTACTTCCTGCTCAAGCTATACTCAAATGAAGCATAAATTTCTCAAATTGAGACCAAAACCATTCACAGTTGAGAATTACTAGAGTGAAATAAAATTTCAAATTGAAACTAAATTAATAAAAAATAATTATGTCAAAATCTTGGACATAACTTGATAAAATAAATTAAACTTAAGGCACAAATTATTTTAATAGAAATACTCCCCATATTTGGGAAAAAAAAGTGCATTGTAGTAGTCATCTTGAATGTATCAGGGGGGCAATGATCCTTGAATCTCCAAGCTTTGCAATTAGTATGCTGCATATGAAGGCCTAAGAGAATTATTGAACTAGAATAGAAAAGTTTATTTTCACTTTACCTGTAAAGTTATGTGTATAGCAATATAAATAAATGATTATGTGTGCATAAGGAATTATGTGTAAAGCAACATGCACAAATGTTGTTGTAAATCCTTAAGTGCACGGTTTACCATTTGGTACTTAAGATATCATTCCCATAAGGAAATGTTTGGTTATTACTCACTATGACTTAATCTCAATCTTGTTTACAAATTTCATTAAATTGGTTACAAAACTAAACTATTAATGCTTTAAATTAACTAGGATATTAACTAATCCCACTTTAATTATGGTCAAAGAAGACAAATACAAAATATGGTATAGATTATAAAATTTAAAAATTGATATTATTCTCTTAGTCTGAAATTAATCTTTAATATGGAAGTCAAGTTGACATAAATTTCTAAATCACTCTCTCAACATCAAATAGATTGCCTAAAACATGCAAGTATAATTTATTACCCTTAACTCTCATTATAGATTTAGATCATTATATTCACATATTTCAATAATAGACATCAACCTATAACAATTATCCTAACATCCTAATCTCTCTAGCAATTTTTTGATAATGAACTTTTAATAGCTTTAAGTAAGAATATATCTCTAGAACTATACTCTCACTTACAGTAAATATGCACAAGATACTATGAGAGAATTCTGCAATTAAAGATTACTTATATTAATGAGAATAAACAATCATTAACAAAATTGTTCAAGTTGCTAAGAATATCATTCAAGTAATTACAAATAAGAGAATAATAATTGAAAGACAAATAAAAGTTGATCACTCAATCCTTTACTCATTAAATGGTCTTCTTCTTCTTTGATCTTGTCTTCTCTTCAAAAGTTTACTTATTTTATCTCTTTACAAAAATAATAAAGTCTAACTAAAAAATTGTATCTCGTATCTTCTAATCTCCATTCCATTTATAGCTCTTTTGCAAAAAAAAAAATGTGACCCTACAAATACCCTCCTAAATGTATACAACCCCTAGTGAAAAGTCATGTCTCTTGGAAACTTGGTTTCAATTTTAAATGCATAACCACCATCTGTTGTGCCTGCGACCTCTATCATGCTCATGACTAAACAAATGCCTTTAATTTTTGCTTCTTCCTTTTGATTTTCCTTCTCTCCTTTCTTTCATTGGTCATGCTTGCGAGCACGACAAGACCTCATATTCCTTGCTTACTTTGCCTCCTCTTCCTAACTCTTTCTTCCTTTACTCCTACAATCACACAAAACAACTCAAAAACATAAAAGAGACCAAATTCTAAATAGAAATAGCTGAAATTAAAAATTATATCACAATTCTAAACACAATAGTACTAACTAAATATGGACTATTATGCTCACATCAATTCACCACACTGAAACCTTTTCTTATCCTCAAGCAAAATCTTAAAATGCAAAGGACAAAAACAAAACACACAAAAAAACATCATAACATCAATATCAACATGGAGCTTTCATACGTAATAAATACTTGGTAATAGATGAAACAACTTCCATCTCACAATCCACTAGTCTATGTCAACAAATTCCCAAGCAATATTATGGATCATCAAGCTTTAACATCCATGTACACCTAACTTGAGAATTATGATGATACAAAACACAAAATATAAGCACCTTAAAAATAAATTTTCTTAAAACATGTATCAATAATTACAAATGTCACATTGCCTAAAGTGCTCTTTTTCAAAGAAAACACTTTTCCTCACATCACTCAAGTATTTATTAACTTAGTGTTTCACTTCATCCCTTAATATACCAATACGTACCATAAGCTTGAAAATGAGTAAAAATCTCCACTACTAGCATAAATTAATGCACAAAATCAAAGGATCCTAATAAAGGTTGTAACTTGGCTTAGGTTAGCGTAGGGATACTTTTAGTCAAGTAGCTTAAATTTATGGAAAGGAAAAGCACCTACCACATCATATGTGACTTACAAATTAAAGAATTACTTATTTTTACTCTATTCCCCTTTTTATTCATGCCCATAACTTCATTTTCTTTTGTATTTTCTTTTGTTTTCCTCTTTCTTTTTCTCTTTTCTAAATTTTTTCTTTTCTATCTTTTTTATTTTTTTCTTTTTCTAGGACATATATATGTTAAAGAACCAACAACTAGCATCATGCATACAATTAAATCAAATTTGGCTCAAATGATATGATAAGAACTAATCCTCCCACAAATAGGGTGCCAAAAGAAAACTTAGGCATTTAAAAAGGATTAAGGCTAAAAATGTACTTATCAAACAAGAAAATGCCTAATGGGTCAAAATTGGCCACCTAAATTCAAAAGGTGGCTTTTAAGCAAGTTAAAATGGCTAATTCTAATGCCTTCATCATATTTCACGCACAACTTCTACTAAATGTAGTCTTGAAACTTACTCATAACATGTTCTATAGTATTTGATATAAAAGGGCTCTCTCACAAGAAAATATATCATCATTTAGGGTAAAAAGCTCACAAGTTAAAGATATTAATTACTTTAAGCAATACTTTATTAACACAACCAAAGATATATATAAAAAGAAAAATAACTTAAAAAGAACCTACATCAAAGTGCTTTACAAAATCATAACCCTTCATAGATGCATACAAAATACTAAAGAAAGCTATCCAACAACATTCCTCAACAATTTCATCAACTAGACCAATAATTGCAAAATGTAAGAAGTTTAATAAAAATATTCCCAAAGATCCTTAAATATAAAGGCTTCATAAACATAGAAACTAACATATAACCTAAAAACCTAAACAATAAAAACTAACACACAAACAAAAAAAACCTAGCATCCCCACACTTAAAGGGCATACTGTCCTCATTTTGTAAGAAACATGCATAACTAAAACAACAAACAAAAACTTAACAAACAAAATACAAAACAAGTAAAAAGTAAAAATGAAATATAGTAAAGAAAAATTGCCCTTAAGAAGTGGCACTTGGAGAACTAGGTGGAAGAGGCGTGAATTCAACATTCTGCTTGCGAAAGAAGCTCATTAACTTACAACTCAAGTGCTGGTGGTTCTTACTCAAATCTTTTATTTGGATCTCCATACTGCTAATCTTAGCAGCTGATCGATGTCTAGTAAGTGTACTAGATCAGTTAGTAATATACGAAAATATAGATTAAGACCCAGAATATTGTATCCAAGGAAACATGGATTGCTAAGCCAAATATCTATAAATGAATTAAATTAATCTGAGATGATTTCCCAAGTTAATGATTTTAAATACAAAAACTAAACTAAACTTAAATTAAATAAACAATAAAGCAAATTAAAAACTAAAATTAAACTAACATTAATAAAACAAAATGGCTAAAACACTTTTACTGAAGAACTATCCACCTCAATTTCTCATGTATATGACTTAATTATAGATTAATGCAGCTGATTATGAAAAACTAATAATAAAGTCAGATAACTTCTCAGAATATCTTTCTAAATATTAAATCCCCTTATTCAGAACAGTTCAATACTTAGCATATAAATCTAGTTTATGAACTCCTAAATATCTATCAAATCCTTTCTCAAGAAGTCTTACTTCAATTCATTTTAAATTCACCTCTTCATAACTTTAATTCACCTAACACTGAACATAATTACCATATTTCTCAAAAAATAATTATGAATCAGATTAAATAAACTAAACCATGAACATGCATATCTTAAATTACTATTAATTCAATTATTATCCATTTCTCAACAAATCAATAATCAAAATAAAAGCAACTAAAGATAATGATTTTTGCTTAGGAATTAGAAAATAATCAATTGACATTCAATTAAAGAACTAACTAAGTCATTACATAAAGAAATATGAGGATTCAATTTCCCTCAGCAAAAGAAAATGAACTACTCATGCATTGTTATTAGATTTAAACAAAAATAAAGTAAATGAACGATACACATAAACCTTTAACTGAGCTTGAAGTTTCTGCAGAATGCTCCACTCTCAGCCTCTGAATTTAAGTATAAAACTACTCTTATTATGAAAAAAAATGTAAAACAAACTCTAAACTTTGAAAACTATATAAAAATGAGCTCTCAACAAGGTAAAGACGCTCCTCCTTCTCTTAGTGTCTTGGTCCTTTTATAGCTTAAGAGATGAGAGTTTAATCCCACGACTGATACCTCTTTAACCAGAATTTCTAATTAATTGAAAAACTTCTTGTTTAAGGATTGTAAAATCCTTACGTGCATTGGAAAAGCTCATAACCGGTGGAGTAGAAAGTTAATCGATGGAATATGCTTGCTTCACTTTGGCTTTACTCCGTAGAGTAACATCTTACTCTACCTAGTGTGATGACATTCCACGGAGTGTGGAGCCTCTGGGCATCACGTTCAATTCTTCGTCTTTTGTAAAACTTCCCAAAAACAAAGTTTCAATTAGGTCCTTCATCTTAGTTCTTTTTCCTTTCAATTAAGTCCTAAAAACACAAAAAAAAAAAGCATAATCAAATAATTAAAACACCAATTGAAGAAATTAACCAATAAAGCAATTAAATTAACATAAAACTATCCTAAAAATATATTAAAAACATATTTAAATTATAGTTAAATTTACACATATCAAATACCCCACACTTAGCCTTTACTCGCCTTCGAGCAAATCTGAACAAACCAACTTCTTAGAATAACCAAATTCAAAATTAGATTTAAACAATTCAAGACTAAGTTCAACATTTAACAAAAGCACTTAATAAAATTATGGGTAGAATAAACTCAAACAAGGAAATAAAAATCAGTTTCCATGTGTGTGTAAGACCAAAACATTTTAAGCAATTTTCAAAAATAAAATACCAATGCATCTCATAATCAATATTTAGAATTGAAGTATACTAAGTACACTTAAGTTTTCACACTTAATACTCTAGAAACACCATAGGCCTCTTTCTTAGCATCGAAACCAGAATGTCATCTCCGCCAAACAACTCAAAGCAAAACATAAAATCACTTAGGTCTTAATTGCATTGTAATGGGGTTTAAGGTATTGGCTATCGAAGAATGGTCAAAAGATAATTAAAGATAATTAGCCACTCTATACTTGAATAAATCATATTTCTAAATTTTCAAACTATTAAGCATAATTCCCTTGTCAAGCTTGCTTATTTAATATTCTTAAGCATTAAACAAACCCAAAATAGGAGCAATAAGACTGAAATCCCTCTCATTTTTCTTATTTCTGAGAAGTCCCATGTAGCTGGCTTACACTTAAAATTTTGCCATATATGCTAGTTTTATTTCTTTTTTCTCTTTCTTTTTATCTCTCTTTTCTTTATTTTTTCTTTTTCTTTCTTTGCTAGCTTTTTTTTGCTAGAAAATTACAGAAACAAGGGTAAAACAAGGATATTATACAAGCAATTGACTACATCACACAATTCTTATCCTCAATGTTGTAATCATTCTAATTACACTTAATTTAAATGCCCAATAAATGTAAACCAATCCAAATCTAGAGTGGCCGATTCCAAAGGGTAGATAAAGGCTTTTATGCTATATGACTAACAATGAGTGTGGTAAAAACAAAAAATTATGGTGCGCTTTAAGCATACCTCTCTAAGCTTAAATTTCTACTTCTACTTTTGTTCATTTTGTTTTTAACTTTCTTTAGTTGGTTTTTTTTCAATTATTTCTTACATGTCAGTTTAGTTCACTCTTGAAGTTATTCTAGTGCTAAATAATTTTGAACTTTATCTTGTAATTGTTTGTTTAGAGCTCTTAAATAGCAATAGAGTTTTGCATGTTTAATGAAATTTCTATTCCAAATTAATTTCAACTAGATTAATATGTGTGAGTTTCCTGTTATATTGTTCACAAAGGCCTGTTTTGAAAATTGCAAAAAACTTAATGCGTGAAGGCAATCAAGTTAGGAATTCTAAAAGCGCTAAAACTTTCCTCATTACCCTTCAAAGCCATATAAAAAATTAAGCAGGAATTTGGAAATGATCTTGTTAGCTTTTTTCTTATTTTTAGCAGTCACTTAAAATGGCTTTTCACCTACCCCATGTTCATATTGACCATTGCTAGCCTCATTAAGCTTAATTGGCATGCTTAATGCGTACTATGAATTAATTTTGTTGTTAAACTTATTATTTTACCATTTACCCTAAATGTTTTTGCCTTTCCTTTCTAAGAAATGGCCACTCTAGATTTGGATTAGGACATAATTTGTGGGTTGATTAAGGGATATTATTGATAGAGCAATTTGTGTGTGGTAATAATTTTTGAATTTTGAATTGTGGAAATTCATCATTGCTAATCTCATAATTGAGTTGAAACTATAATGAAAATGAAATTAGTTGGTACCTTGCTACTTATTCATGAAGGAATAGACTAACAGAGAAATAAATCAACAAGGTAAAAAGTAATTGCAAATTTCGAGCGCTCAGTTAGGTAGAGCACCTCGTTTACACATGCGCGAATGTTTTTTTTCAAAGGAGTCCATCATGGAATCAAAAGACTTATTGCGAAGTCGATGTCTTACTCCATGACTTTTAGGGAACAAGAGAACAATAGTCTGACACAAAAGGTTCGGGCCAATTTAGGTGTCCTTTTAGATAGACGCCCAATAGAACCCGTCATTGATTTAAGACCTTGATAAGGTGAATACCAGTCTATTCAATGCCCCCTAGCTCCCGAAAAAGACATTATATGGACTGGATTAAAGGGTTCCGTCATCCTAAAATTAAGATTTATTTCTTGTCGCAAATATTCACTTGTAGCATACCATACCTCAATAGATTGGCGTAATTTTTCTACCGCGTGTACATTTCCATAATAATAGTGTTTTTCCAAAATCAAACTTTGTTGTTCAGCATCTTAGACTAGCCATCCCTTAGAAGGTATTGTTAAAAGATCATCAATTCCTAATGAAATGGATGTAGCAGTGGCTTGCTGGAAACCCAGAGTCTTTACTTGATCCAGGATGTGTGATGTATATGCCTAGTCATGCATAGTAAATTTCAAGTGTGGGGTGCCTTTAAAGAAGAGGAAAATTTGGTGATAATTCAAAAATGAATGAGATATGAAAAAGAAAATTATCATTAGTGCTTTCTCTCTTGTTTATTTTTATGTGCTTAATTTTTTAGCTTTTTGAGTATTTTAGATTTGGCAAGTAATGGTGAATTTATTGTGGTTAGAATCATGTTTTTAGGAAGTTAAGCGGTGAATAAAAGTTGATCTTTTCTTGTTAGCCAATACCCTAGGTAAACATTACAACCATAATTTAAGTCCTATTGATTCTTTTCTTATTTTGAGTTATTTAACGGAGATGACCCTTGTGGTTCTGGTGCTAAATGAGAGACCTACAACGTTTCTTGAGTTTCAAGTGCGAAACTGCACGAGTATTTTTTTTATGCACATTATTGATGGAATGTATTGGAATTTTGTTTTTAAAAATTATCTAATTGTTTTGGCCTAGCACACGCACAAAGGAAAACTGAATAATATGATCTAGTTTGAGTCTTTTTAGTTTAGATTTTCAACAAGTGACTTCTACTATCTATTGTTTAAGTTTTCTGAATTTGTATTTTATGATTTGAAGTTTGAAATTGTAGGAATGACTATTCATTTGCCCGAGGACGAGCAAAAATGAAGTGTTGGGTACATAATTCCAATTTAGTGTTTAGTTTATGCATGTTTTTGTCTTAATTTTTACGTGTTTTGGTTGTGTTTTTAGCATTTTAGGTTTAAATTGTTTGTTTTTGAGATCTCTGCCAACGATATCATTCTGAGTGTTTTTGGTTAAAATATTTGCTTATTTGTGGATTTTTGGGTGAAATGCAAGAGTTTGGCATGGGTCAAGTGGTTAAAGATTGGTAATCGCCATGAGTCCCTTTTAACTTACCAAAATGCAGGGCTGCATCATGTGTCACGGCAAGCAAAAATTGTGACCGTCGTGTCATCGATGTTTTCTACACAGTACCATCCATATTCAACGTTCACAGCTGGCAAGGAAGTGTGACTATCATCAGCCATCACGAATATGTTTTCAGTCCAGTAGCACTTCTCATAGCGAGAAAAGAAAAGTGACCTCCATGACTTTCAAAATTTCAACATGTAACTGCAAGATCACGGTGGTTAGATTTTTGTAACCATCGTCTCTGTTTCACTATTTAAGCAAAAAATTTATGTTTAGCAAGAGACGAGAAAGGACATTTATCATTTTTAACTTCATTAGTCAGCAACTTTATTATTAGATCCAATTCTGATTGTTGGTTTAATTTCTTGATTAAAATTATAAAACTTGCCATAAAATTTGGGAAAATTCTTTAGCATGCCACCATTGATCAAATTACTTTCAATCCCAATCCATTGGATACGATATCATGATGTTTTAATCGATCTTCTTATGCTGGGTTCGGGTCTAATTACTTGTCTTGTGGCCTTAGATGATAAAGGTATTATCAAGAGGAAATTACCCCAGATGCCAAGTTTTTATCATTTTTTTTCAAAAAATACAATCCTTTTTGTATGCTTTCATAAATCTTATTTTTTAAATTTTTATTTTCAAAAATAAAACTTTTTTTAACTTCCTCATTCCTTATCGTTTTACTTTTGATGACCTTTGCATTCTGCACCGCATAGAATGCAAGTGACTTTAACATTTCATAGTTTTTGCTTCCAGATTCAGAACATCTGAAACAACATTGGAAGCAGTCACCATAAACGTAATACGCTTCTCAAAGCCGGTATACGATCTCTAGCTCCGTTTCTAAAAAACCAGTAGCCAAAAAATGGAGAGGACAGGCAAAATCAAGCAACAATGTAAGCTGAAGAGATGAAAATTTTGGATATGGGTGATTTTATCAGTGATCTTCAGGCTAATGCTCATTTATTTCCCTCAAAATCTCAATTTATCTTCTCGGCCGAAAGTCTCCACTCCTCTTACCAGCCTCCGTCGCCGTACTTTCTTCATTCACAGTTCTTGCATATTTAAAGTTCACGAAATACTTTTTGATTGATTATGAGGGCTTTTTTTCCTTATTTACTTTAATTGCTTTGGTTTGTTGCTGCAGTGGCTGAAGGTTACTGGTTGAAGCAGTCTGGGATGTCTCCTTATGCAGGTTTAATCTGAATTTAAGTTGCATTCCGAGAATTTGTGTTTTTTTTTTGGGTTAAGTATTTAATTGATCTAAGAAGTGTTTGATTTCTTGTTTCGCTTTTAGGATCCATGTATCATGGTTCTCCTTTTTTTACTCTCACTACTCAGGCCACTTACTGTTAAAAGGCATCAATTAACCTCCAAATGGTCTTTTTGGTCAATCTTATTTATGATTTTTATCAAGTTCAGTTGGCGAAAAGAACAAGCCGTATGATTTTCTTTGTATTTGAAGAGTCTTAGCTTCAAATTTGATTCTGTTTGATTTGAAGATAATGCTTTTCGAGTGCTACCGAAAAGAATAATCCATTAAGAAACATTTTATCAATCAATTCCTGGAATTGATATTTTGGGAACATTTTTTTGTCTTTCGGAAGAACTGAGAGTATGTCGATTAATTCAGTGTGATTTACTTGATGGAGCAAAATTGAAGGGCAACCAAATCACGTGTTTTACAGGTAAGGAAATTTTGTTTTGCCTTTCTCATCCAAACTATACAACTTCAAAAATCTACATATACCAAAATGTTTTATTCGTTTTAACATAACGAGAAATTCTTGAATTTGACACTACCATTTTTAAAATTAATAATGTCATAATTAAATTTTAATAAATATATACTCAAAAAGTTCTGAAACAAAAGGGATATAATTGAGTAGAGACAAAGGGAAAAGTTTCAGTAGGCAAAATGGATTTAGTAGCATTATGTTGGAGTTGACAGCAACCTCAAAATATAGGGGTTTTTTTAATGCATTTTAATGTAGGTATGATATTAACAGTAAAAACGTAAATATGGTGCATGTTAAAAATGGGAAATTCAAAAATTTGAATGATGATGAAGGCGAAGTGTTCGGTCTGTAAGACAGAAATGAGAGGACAAAATTATGAGATTTTCTGCATGCACAAGTTTCATTTTTTTATTCTTTAATTATTATTATTATTTTTTTTCAGATTTTTTTTCTCTGTTTTAGGTTAAAATTGTAGCTTTAATAATTGTACTAGATATATACACTATGCACAGCATGTACACACGATGTGTACGGTGCGTACTAGATGTAGATATTGTGTACAGCATGTACACACTATGTATACTAGATGTACACGCTGTGCACATGATATATACACTGTGTATAGCATGTACATATTATGTGTACTAGATGTACACACTATGTACAGCATGTACACACTATGTGTATTAGATGTACACACTGTGTACAGTATGTACACACAATGTGTACTAAATGTACACGTTGTGTATAGCACATACACACGGTGTGTACATGATATACACATTGTGTATAGCATGTACATATTATGTATACTAGATGTACATACTGTTTACTAGATGTACACACTGTGTACAGCATGTACACATAGTGTGTACTAGATGTACACGCTGTATATAGCACATACACACGGTGTGTACAATAATATTGGTAATTGAAGGACAATAGTTGATGAAGCCTCCATAGATCCAATGCATGTTATACGTACCACTCCCCCATGACTTTCAATGAATGCCATTAATTTTCGTTATATATATATATATATATATATATACACACACACACACACACACAACACACACGATGGTATTTTCAATTATAATCAAGGTGTATTTTCATTTTCATAATTCTCATGTCTCCTTTTCGAGAAAAAAAAAACGTATAAATGAGCGATGGAGGATATAGCCAATGGGACACTTAATTGATCAAATATTGATGAATATTCAAGGTTGTTATAGCTGTACCTGTCATTAAGTTTCCTTCAAATACCCCATCACAGTACCATCCTCGCCGGTCAACATTCAACAACTCATTAAACAAAAAACAAGACATTCACCTACTCATGATTATTATAAAGGATATTTAGATGACAAGCAAAGACACAGAATTTTCCCTCTCAAAAAAATAACCCACGCCCAAACTGCAAAACACAATATAAAAAAAAATGTTTTTATTGCTCCGAATTGAGTAATATAAACTTATATTATATACTATTAAATTCTTAAATTCTTATTGTTGTAGCAAACTTTGAATCATTACTTGAGTTACTACATTAATTTAATGTGTATTAAATAAATTCAAAAATCTAATTATATATATAAAGAATCAATAGAGTAAATAACGTTGTGTGGGTCATGATGAACAAATACAAAAGACTAAAAATAAGAAAAAGTCAACTTAAATAAGATCTCTGCCAACTTTGGATGCTCGCGAGAATCTAGATCTGAGGTGCTAATCGCTAGAGACAACTAAATCTGGAACTCCTCTATAATCAGATTTGCAACAAGTTTGGCAGCAATAGAATCTCGACCTTGATCAACAAAACCAGCAGAAACAGAGTCATCGCAACCCAGAAAATAAAATATCTAGAATAGTAAACAAAAACCAACACAGCTCCTCAATCACCAGGGCGAGAAGATGACCAGACCGTAAAACCAGCAAGGATAAATATCATAACAATCCAGAGAACTTAAAATAGCCAGATCAGAGAACAAAGGGACATTGCAGGCAGATAAAGTCTCCTAGGAATGAGCAAATAGCAACTTCTTCTACAACCATTAAGCTGCATCAGCTGAGTCTCAATCGAAAAATTAACAGAGTTAGCAGACATCACAAAGATGCTTCTCTCTGGTCCTTCTTCGAATGGCGGTCTGCATTCACACTACTGTTCACCTGATGAGAGAGAAATATGAACAGTAATTGTTTTGAAATACCAGGACTTAAAAAATAAAAACTCCACTATTAGTTGATAAGAAAGTTAGGAAATTAAAGTAAAAAGTTGTATTTTTGAAAAGTTAAGTTGTACAATTGATATTAAAAATTTTAAAAATTATATTAATAAAAAAATTATGATAGGATTGTATTTTTTGTTATTTTTATTTTTTTCTGCATATTTTTGTAAAAAACCCTATTATCAAGAAGGATTAGCTTTAACCATCTAAGTGAAAAGCTAACAAAAAGAATTAACAAAATTTAAATTAATCACTCAAATGAAACCAAAAATAAAAAAATCAATTCATTTGAAATACTTAAAATAATGAAAACATTCAAAAGTTGTCAAACATATGGTAATTTTCAGCAAGCAAAGGGGAAAAATCAAAATAGAAACAATTACAAAATACTATATATATATAGCATAAAAATAATACTTAATTACTGATGAATATATTAAGGTAGTAAAAAAAAATCCAAATCATTCCAATGTTGTAAGTATTCTCCAGCAAGGAGAAAAGAACAAAAGAAAATAAAAAGAATACCGCAAAAAATCTATTATATAAAATAATACTTGCTAATATAATTTAGCAAAATATGTATAAAATTTCAGAATTTCAAGAGTCTAATTGTCTGTCTTGCTTATATTTTTTTCTTAAAAAAATATCTAACAATATATAAACATAAGAGTATGAGTACATTAGAAAGCAGAAAAAATAACTAAATAAATAAATAAATAAAAAGAACCAAACAAACAAACTGCACCCAAACGGAACATAGGGTTGCAAATAAATTCAAAATGCCAACCGAATTGATGTTACGGTCTAAAAAAATTGAACTCTTGCATTTGAATCCATTGCAAGCAAAGTGGAAAGAGAAATGGACATTTTATAGCAAAATAGCCTCTGCCTTGACTAGGAAAGAGTCTAAGAATGAAAAAGGAGAGGATAGGTACAGCAAATTCCGCTGCTCCAACACTGCACAAGAAAGAAGTTTCCATGCATAATTATTTCATAAAGACAAAATTTAAGTTACAAACAAAAACTTGCGTCAAGTTATTGTTTCACTCAATCTAAATGTTGTATAGCCATCATCTACGTAGTCGTCTGATGATAATTAAACAAAGTAAATAAATGAGATAGAAATAGATAAAATTAACCATATACATCCCCATAATATATTGATGAGAGACTTGTCTGTTCAGAAACAGAAATAACAATCAAAGAACTTTGATGCACTAGAAATCTTACAACAGATAGCAATGGTCCCTGTTTGAACTTGCTGTGAAATGAAAATGCAATTGGCTTAGGATTGTCTCCAGGTCCTCTAATAAATCCGCTGATACACATCATAGCAATTGAAAATTACTGACCGGCCAAAGATACTAAGTAATTACCTTCAACTACATAATAAATATGAAAGAGAGACCAACAACTAAAAAATAAGAAAAATAATAATATCATCAAAATATTAATAGTAGAACTGACATTAGCGATGCAGATATGAGAGGTGTCGTTCTGGCATCATATACAGCTATGAGACCCCGGTAGACATCATCCCCTCCTTTGTAACTTACAGCTAATCTTTCTCCTGAAGCATCCCAGGCTATCTTCTCAATTTCTTGACTGCACAGGAAAATATGCGAGAATAAAAGTTCTATGAGCCTCAGTATGAACCACAGTTGACAAAAATGAATGAATAATAGATAAAAAAATTGAACATTTACCTACCAAAATGAGTTAAGATTTAATAAAAATTAGAAAAATATTACATATTTTTTATATGTAGTTCCGGAAAGCTTGAGTAATCAAACTTTTATTTGACGCGTGATAGTCACTCTATCAAATCCTGCATTCAAGGGGCATGGGGGCATGGGTTTCTAATGACCACAAGAAAAATTGGGAGAGAGATTGAGATCAAGATCAAGATAAAAACAATCAAATTAGATTAGTGATGTAGTCATGCAATCTACAAGATATCGCCTGGATCGACAAGCATTGCAGATGAATCCTTTTCCACTGTCCTACAAATATATTTTTATGCTGAATCCTTCTTGAGCACTTCCACTTCCATCTCATTCTTGGTTGACTTCTCACCTTTGTCACTCCACTTATATGAATTTGCTCATCTCTTGCAAATCCATTTGTCAAACTACTCTCAAATCTGATCTGACCATCTCAATCCTCACACCTTCAACCTCGATAGAAGTCACTTCCACCCTTCCAAGGAATGCGCTCGGTCCTTGCTCCAACTAGGCCTTTATTTATTTTGGCACATCGACTTCACTATTGCCATTTCATCCTGTGAATATGTTATTTCCTCGCCATCTAGCATTTAGTGCCATACAACATAGCAGATCCTAGTTAGAGTAATCTTTTCTCACATCTCCACTTCTCCTGCCTTGAGATATTCACCTCGTTCTCCCATTCCATTGAAATTCTCACATTCTAGTATGGTCCTCTATAATTTGTTATAGTTAACTCAGATTGAGTCTAATAATCAATGTTATTAGCAAAACACAGGCACCAAAACCTGCCGTGCACTTGCTGTGTTAACCAAACAAAGTATATGAGGATTTTCACCCAATCTGTAGCAAAAGGCTATTGCAATTTGAATTTCCTTTTATCACCTCTAGTGACTTTTATACAAGAGAAAGCTCTTGTTTTTGTCTTTCGACACAATAATATATTTTATAGACCAAACGGGGGGCATACTGTTTATAAAATAAGAAGGATGAATTACAAATTTACACCTAATTTTTGCTCACTTTTCAATTTAATTCTCAAACTAAAAAATCTTAGACTTTAACACCCAACCTTTAGTTATATTTCAAATCATGAAGTCCATTAAAAAAATCCGTCCAAAAGAACAGAATATTCTATGGGCTTCATGGAATATTCTAAAATGTTATGTTAGGTTTTGACGGAATTTTTAATTGAGTCCCTGATTTGAAAAATAAAAAATAAAGGTTGAACGTTAAATTGTACAACTTTTTAGTTTGAAATCAAAATTTAAAAGTAAATGAAAGGTTGAAAATTGTTTTGTAATTAACCCAAACAAGAATTTTTTTCAGCCAAATCTAAATAAGAAACTTTTGTATTCAGATGGGAATTTCGTCAAAACCACATCCTCTTCCTATCTGTTTTAGTTTTAGAGCTTCCCAAGCCTCAAATGTCTAGCTTCACACACTTTTCTTTGCCATTTGTTCCTCCTTTTCTACATATGATATCACTATCCCCAACTACTCCATTCGACATCATAATATTCCAGAAAATGAAATGTAGCTGTTAGGAACAAATCTTAACTTAGATGATGGATGAATAATTTCAGGACTTAATTTCCAGAAATCGAGGTTTTTAAGGTTAGTACAGAAAATAGAAGAAGAAGAACAGAGGACAAATGAGAAGGAGAGAAAGAGAGAGAGAAGATGAAATCTGTATTCAATAATCTGATGGTGCCCCACAAGGAGATCCCGTTACATAATAAGGGAATCAGCCAATGATTGGCTGCACTAGAGGACAAGGGAGCATGCACACTCTCTCTCCTCTAACACCCTCACTAATACAGCTGTGCAGCAGCTTTTTCTACTGTTAGTATTATTGAATAGAGATTCGAATTTGCATAGATTAGGCATCCAATTGTTCCAACCCATTTTAGTGGAAGGTTCTGCTACTTGTTTACATCCTTTAGTTTTTAAGGGATTCAATGCAAACTAATTACCTTTTACATGTTTAAAATGATTGTATATTTCTCTAATTTTGTATGTTTTAGTAGATTGTAAAATCATTTTAAGTTAACATCACAAAAGATTAACAGATTGTACATTTCAATTTTGTCGGTTCTGTCTAAATTTGACCTAAGATAAGTGATTGGAAAGTACAAGGATCCATTATAAACTTTTTAAAATACAGGAACCTAATGTAGAAAAAGGTTAAAATTTAGGGATTCTAGAATGCATTTTTCCTAACAATAATTACAATACTAATATCATACTATGCTACATAATACCATACAATGACCAACCTCATCCAAACAAGGCCTAAGGCTAAAAAGGTAACTTGACAAAACCTTCAGGCACACAATGATCATATCTAGACATCTAATGTACCATTGCTCTAATTATTACGGACCATTAGTTATTTCTCAAGAAGCCAGAAAAACAAGCAGATTATTTTCTTATAGTTGACTTGAAGTTCAATATATTAGGCTACTAATGCTTAGTGACACTCAAAGTTCATCAAAATCCACTAAAACATCTCAAGAGTGGTAGTAACATATATTTACAAAATGGACTAATCAAAAACCTAAATTTGGAGAACTATATGTTGATGTGGCTTGAATTTAATTGGAATTCTAGATACCTATGGTGTATAATCCTATTTTAAGCAGGATTAGATTTAAAATTAAGATCCTATTTCTATTGGGAAAAGATAATTCATACTCCAAAGGGGATTGGGATTTGCTAATCCTAGTACAATTGGGATAAGTTCGAGAACTATAAATACACAATAGGTTAAAGAAACTTAGATATTAAGATCTCATAGAGAAATTATCAAATTAATGGTTGTAAAATTCTCTCATCATGGTGGAATTATTCTCTTTCTTGCCTGTTGATGTAGGCATACTTGGCCAAATCACATTAAATTTCTCGCGTCATTTTTTCTTATCTATTATTTTTGCTTGTGATTGTGTTAGTTAATTGCTTAATCTCAACAATTGGTATCAAAGCAAGGTTAGGATTTTCTATACACATTTTAGGGTTAAGATGTCACCTTCATCTTCAGCAAAATATGAGATAAAGAAGTTTGATGCAGGATCTAATTTTAAAGAAGTTTGATGCAGGATCTAATTTCAGTGTGCGGAAGATTGGAAGATTAGAATGAGATCGTCCCTGATTTTACAAGGATTACGAAAGGCAATTCAAGAGGATTTTCAGAAGGAATGAAGGAATTAGAAAAAGCAGAATTGGAGAGGGCTTCCAATGCAATTTTCATGAGTGTTACAGACAGTGTTCTTCGTGAGATTGCGGGCTGAAGATTCTGCAACAAGGGCATGAAAGAAGATGGAAGACCTGTACTCTGCAAAATCGTTGACAAATCATCTCTACTTGAAAAAGAGGTTGTGTACAATCCGAATAAATGAAGGTACACCTATTAAAACTCATTTTGTCGAGTTAATTCAATTATAATGGACTTGAACATAGATATTAAAATTGATAGTGAGGATCTAGCATTGTTTGTGTTATGTTCTTTACCACCATCTTACGATATTTTTGCTAACTCAATTAATTTGGACATGAACATATATAATAAAATTGATAGTGAGGATCAAGCTTTGATTGTGTTATGTTCTTTACCACCATCTTACAATATTTTTGCTAACTCAATTATAATGGACCTGAAGAACGTAGATAATAAAATTGATAGTGAGGATTAAGCTTTGATTGTGCTATATTCTTTACCACCATCTTACGATACTTTTGCCAATACATTGTTGTATGGAAAGATAGTATTTTTCTAAATGATGTTAGTAATGTGCTAAAATCTAAAAATTGAAAAGGAATTTGCCTAGAAAAAAAAAATAGAAGGTGAGACTTTAGTAAGTAGGGGTAGATTCAAGTCTAAAACGGAAAAGCTAAATTGTTTTGAGTGTGGGGAGCAAGGTCACTTTGGGAAAGATTGTCCTAAGTTGAAGAAGAAAAAGGGGAAGTAGAAGGATGAGAAGTCTGCAAATGTTATTTGACACTTGCAACAATGGAGGAGAAGTCCTTGCCGTGAGTTCAAGTCATAGGTAGAATTCTTAGATTCTTGTGCAACATTCCACATATGTCCCCACAAACATTGGTTTGCTACCTATAAACAAATGACTGGAACTGTCTACATTGGTGATGATAATCCATTACCAACAGAAGGGATTGGTCACATCAAATTGAGAATGTTTAACAATAGTGTTGGCATGTTCCATGAATGAAGAGGAATCTAATTTCCCTTTCTACTCTAGATGATCAAGGGTACAAATACCATTCAAACAATGGAATTCTTAAAGTCTATAAAGGCTCCATGATACTAATAAAAGGTAAGATGCAATCTAGACTGTATTATCTTTAACACAATGTAGTTAAAGGGAAGCTATTATAGCTTCTGAAAGTAGTGATCAAAATAAGTCCCAGTTGTGGCACTTGCATCTTGGTCGCATGAGTGACAATGGACTTTCTTTGTTGAGCAAGCAGAATTTGGTAGATAGATACAAAAATGAAGCTTTGAAATTCTGTGAGCATTGTCTGTTTGGTTAATAGACCAAAAAATTCAGCAAGAAAGCAATGCATAAGGCCAAGGACATGTTGGATTATATATATTCAGATCTCTGGGGACCAAAAAAAGTTCCCTCTAAGATTGGTGCTAGGTATTTTATGATTTTGATTGATGATTGCTTGAGAATGGTGTGGGTGTATTTTTTGAAAACTAAGGATGAGACATTTTCAACATTTTGTCAAATAATAGACGGTGGTTGAAAGGCAGACAGAAAGAAAGTGATGCGTCTTCAAGCCGATAATGGCTTGGAATTTTGTAATTCTGAGTTCAATGACTTGTACATCAAGGAGACACTGTGAGACACCGCACTTGTTTAGGAACACAATAGAATGGTGTCACAGAATGCATGAACAAAACACTTTATGACAGAGCATGAAGTATGCTCTCACATTCATGTGTGAGCAAGGATTTTTAGACTGAAGCAATCAATACAGCATGTTATTTAGTCAATAGATCTAAATGTTTAGTCATTAAGTGCAAAACTCCTTTGGAGGAATGGTTCCGGTCACCTACTGACTACTCAAATTTGAGGATATTTGGTTGTCCTACTTATGCTCATATAAGGGATGGTAAAAACTTAAGCCAATTGCAACGAAGTGCATATTTATAGGATATGCATCTAGAGTAAAAGGTTACAGATTGTGGTGTAGAGATCAGAAGTCTCTAGGAATGCTTATTAGCAAGGATGCTACATTCAATGAATATGCCTCACTGGACAGTAAGAAAGAGAAGACATTAGGAGGAACATATCATGATGTCGGTGATCAAATAGAGCTCGAGATTGATTCTTTACTAGCTCAGCCCAGTTATTCAGAAGCAGAGGAAGTGGAAGAGGTGCAAGATCTTAATTAGAATAATGATAATGCACCTATGTAATAGCAAACATATAGGATTACAACAGGAAGAGAGAGGAGACAGATTAGACCACCACAAAGATATGCAAATGCAGTTGATGGATAATGGCTTTTGCTTTCTCAGTTGCAGAAACCATTGATGTACACGAACCCAACAGCTATCAATGGATTGGTGCTATAGGTGCAGAGATCGAGCCTCTTCACAAGACTCAAATAGTGTCCTTATGAGGCAGTGTGCAAGACAAAGTGATGATATCAAAGTTGATGATTGAGGGAATTCAAGCCCAGGGGAAGACTTGTTGATCTGGCTTGAATTTAATTGAAATCCTAAATACCAATGGTGTATCAACCTATTTCAAATAAGATTAGGATTAAAATTAAGATCTTATTCTATTGGGAAAAGACAATTCATATTCCAAAGGGATTGGGATTTGCTAATCATAGTACAATTGGGATAATTTTGAGGCCTATAAATACACGAGACTTGGGGGATTTTAAATATAGAGAAATCATCAAATTTCCATGGATGTAGGCATATTTAACTGAATCACTTTAAATTCTTGAGTCGTTTTTTCTTCTCTTATTTTTGCTTGTCATTGTGTTAATTAATTGTGCTAATCTCAACACTGACTGAAAGAAAATATAAGGTTCATAATCATGCTTCCAATATTGAGATCCAAAGGCAATATATATCACTAATAATATAAATAACGAACCTATAAAAAATAAAAATACAAAAAAAAAGCTATCAAAAAATCTATGGCTATATCCACTAAAGATACCAGAAAACACAACCCTAGAAAACACCCAAACATCTAACAAGTACTTCCAATTACCATATAACGGAAAAATCAAATCATTCAATTAAAAAATAAAATAAAATAAAAAGTAAATATCATATCTTTACCTGCCTGTCAATGACATAATCTCTGGCAAATGAACTGGCAATAGGTGTGCGTCTGAGGAATTAGCAAAACTACAGTCATCTATGAGCATGTAATACAATAAAATTCAAGCATAACTAAAAATCCAACCATATCAAGGACTTGAAAATTGAAACCGCAAACATAATATACAAGTATTAGTAGACAATTCCTTTCCCAATCAGATATCCATTAATCTGTTCTCATAAGCATATTTTCAGAGACAAATGGGAATCCATATCCAGGAAGACCCCACTTGCATGAGCACTTCCTCCACGAGTTTCTCAATAGAAAATATCTGAGTCTTTCTAAATTTAAGTATTTTTCTATTAAAAAATTTTTTGTGACATTTCAGTTAAAAGTGAAATAATTCAAGACAGTGGGTGAAATTAACCTCCATACATTCAACTCTCTAACTTTAAACCTATTACTTAAATAATTTGTTACCTTAAATTTATTAATTATTACATTTCAGTCTATAAATATTAAAAATTATTACAATTTGGTCCATTTTAGCTTTAATTTTATCATATTCGGCCAATTGAACTCATGTTGTATTTCATTATTCATAGTCTATCCATTTAAAATTCAAAGCCATTTATATTTAATTTGACCTTGAATTTTAAATTTTCCTATAAATTTTGAAGTGATAAATATATTTATGCAATGAACATAGTTTACATTTGTATCAAGATATAATTAAATATTCCATATGCATCCATGTCTATGTGTCTGTATATATTAAAACTTCTAACAAAAGATTGAATCATAATTTAGATAATATAATGTTTAAATTGTATTTTTTTTCTATTAAAACATAACTATTACATTAATCTGAACATTATTATAATGAATATTGTAAAACAAGAGATTAGAGAATGATTTTCTATATATTTAAATGAAGAAAGAATACAGAATTTATACAAATGTAGAAATCCTAACTAGGAAATTTTCTATTCTGTATAAGAAAATAAAATAAAAGGAAACATAATATTATAGCTAACTTACAGCTAATTTACAACTAATCTTGTAACACTCCCATCAAGCTGGAACATAGATATTAATCATGTCCGGCTTGTTACACAAATAATCAACTCGAGAGCCATTTAAGGTTTTTGTAAATAAATCGTCCAACTGTTCTCCTGTCTTCACATATCCTGTTAAGATAACGTTATCTTAACTCTTCTCACGAATAAAGTAACAATCAACTTTAATATGCTTGGTCCGTTCATGATACACTGAATTAGAAGCAATATGAAGAGCTGCTTGATTATCACATCAAAGTTTCGCTGGAGACGAGGGATTCATACCAATTTCAACAAGCAAATGATGGATTCACAAAATTTCACATGCAGACTGTGACATAGCTCTGTATTCGGATTCTGCACTAGATCTGGATACTACAGTTTGCTTCTTACTTCGCCAGGACACTAAATTTCCTCCAACAAAGATACAATAGTCTGTTGTTGATCTCCTATCAATCTTAGAACCTGCCCAATTAACATCTGTAAAACACTCAATGTGAGCATGTCCAAGATCACAATACAGTATACCCAGTCCAGGAGCCCCTTTTAAATAACATAAGATATGCTCTAGAGCTTCCCAATGTTTAATCGTGGGAGCAACCATAAATTAACTGACAATACTTACTGCAAATGCAATATCTAGACGAGTTACAGTGAGATAATTCAATTTTCCAACTAACCTTCGGTATCTCTCTGGATCAGCAAAAGGATCACCATCATCTTTTGTAAGTTGTATATTGGGAACCATAGGAGTATTGCATGGCTTATGATAGGAATGTTCATATACAAGATGGGCTGGACCTTATTGATATACAAGATGAACCGGGCCACAACAGAGGAGGGGAAAGCAGAGCTGGAGCATTGAGGAAAATCAACACTTTTGAGCTGGAGTGTTCTGTTAACAAAATGGCTCATGCAATCCTAGCTGAAGCACGTGTTTTACCTTTTCATTTTGCTATATTAGTTTTTGTTTTTTGGGGAAGCGGACATCTGGGATTTTTTATTGTATTTTCTGCTTTGAGAGCCGGGCTCCGTTTTGGAGAGGGAAGTTGTCTTCCTGGGGGATTTTAATCCTGTATTTCCAGCTTGTATTTCCAGTTTATCCATTAATGAAATCATTCCCTTCTTTCATCCATTTCTCCATTTAATTAGCTATTTTTATTTATTATTTTCATTGTTTGATTTTTGTTCCTTATCAGCTTAGCTCCTAATTTTTCAGTTTCCGCAAGTCAAGAACATATTTTCTTTGAGATAGAAGAATTCATTTCTTACTTCTCGTCACTTTCACTCCCAAAAAATATTTCAACTGACCTAAGTCTTTAGTATGAAATCTACCATGCAAGAAAGACTTAAGTAAAAAGATACATGCAGAATCACTCCCGGTAATCACAATATCATCAATATAAACCACAAGAAGAATAATGTCATTTTCGGATTGTCTATAAAAAACAGAGTGATCACACTGACTCTTTTTTAGCCCAAACTCTTGAACAGCTTCACTGAATTTACCAAACCAGGCACGAGGACTCTGCTTCAATCCATACAAAGACTTCTTCAGACAACAAACTTTTTCATACTCCCCCTGAGCAACAAAACCAGGTGGTTGCTCCATATAGACTTCTTCCTGAAGATCGCCATGAAGGCATTTTTGATGTCAAGTTGATGTCAGGGCCAGTGATGAGAAGCTGCCAAAGAAATGAAAAGACGAACAGAACTCAATTTGGCAACTGGAGAGAAAGTATCAGAATAATCCACCCCATAAGTCTGTGCATATCCTTTAGCAACAAATCGAGCTTTTAGCCAAGCCACAAAACCATCTAGATTAACTTTGACTGTAAAGATCCATTTGCAACCCACAGCCTTCTTTCCCTCTAGTAAATGCACCAACTCCCAAGTATGATTTGAATCCAAGGCATTCATCTCCTCAATTATAGCATCATACCATCCAGGATGACTCAAAGCGTCTTTGACTGTTTTGGGGATAGATATAGAATCTAAAGATGCAATTAAAGAACATGTCGAGGGAGACAGGTGATCATAGGAAACAAAATTAACAATGGAATAAGTGAATTTAAAATTACGTGTACCTTTACGAAGAGCAATGGAAAGATCGAAATCAGTAGGAGCAGGATCAGATGACGAAGGTGCTAGTGCGGGACATGTATCATTAGTGTCTCTTCGTCTAGAGTAGACCTGAACAATCTGTGGTCTTGTTGATGTTGAAGGATCATCACTTGCTAGTTGCTCAGTACAAGAAGATGTAGTAGACACATCAGCTGATTCTAGGGAAGATGTCACCTTATAAATGAGTCATTCATCTTCCTCCCCCTGACTTGGAAGATTGAATGGAGATGAAAAGAAAGGTTTATCTTCTAAGAATACCACATCAGCGAAAACCAAATGTCGCTTTAGATCAAGAGAGTAACATCTATATCCCTTTTGAAGACGCAAGTATCCCAAGAACACATACTTCAATGCCTTAGGATCAAGTTTGGTAACATGAGGACGAACATCTCGAACATAACAAGTACTGCCAAAAATCCGGGGTTCCACTGGAAACAGTATTTTATTTGAAAAACACATTATAAGGGACATCATGATTTAACACCGTAGCGGGCATCCGATTGATCAGAAAACAAGCTGTAGAAATAACATCGACCCAAAAACACTTAGGAACTTGCATTTGAAACAATAAAGCTCTAGCTGTCTCAAGTAAATGTTTGTTCTTCCTTTCAACAACTCCATTTTGAGGAGTATCAAAACAAGAAAACTGGTGAAGGATACCCTGTTGAGACATATACCACTGAAAAGAATCTGACATATATTCTTTAGCATTATCACTTCGCAAGATATTCACAGAAGCATTAAATTGGGTTTTAACTTCAGCACAAAAGGCAGAAAAATGAGAAAAAACTTCAGAACGATTCTTCATAAAATAAATCCAAGTCACACGGAAAAAATCATCCACAAAAGTAACAAAATATCTGTATCCAGTTTTGGACATAACAGGACAAGGACCCCAAACATCCGAATGAACAAGTTGAAAAGAAAACTCAGCTCATTTATTAATTCTAGGACCAAACGAGCTACGATGATGTTTAGCAAAATGACAAAACTCACAATCCAAAGAAGATACATCATAAAACTGCGGACATAACTTCTTTAACATAGGTAGAGAAGGATGCCCCAATCGACAATGTGCTTCAAAATGAGACACTACACTGATACAAGCAACAGGTCGTGGTACCCAAGAATCCAGAATGTACAGACCACCAAATACATGTCCCTTACCAAAAATCTGCTTCGTCATAAGATCCTGAAAAAGACAATGATCAGGGAAAAATGAGACAACAATTGAGTTTTTTGGTAAGTTTACTCACAGATATCAAATTAAAAGCTAGGTTATGCGGATTTAGAACAGAGGATAAAGTAATAGAAGGAGTAGGTTTGACAATTCCAGACCCCACAATGTTGTATGATGTCCCATCAGCAATAGTAACAGGCAAGGGTTTTATGGGATCGAAAATCAGAGAAAGTATCAGGATTACCTGTCATATGATTTGTGACACCAAAATCAATGACCCAATTGTTGCTAGAGGAGATAAGATATGTGTTACCTGCTTCAGTAGTAACAGAAGTTGAAGATCTCTTTAACAATTCTTGGTATTTGGCACTCTTCGACAGATATAGTGACATTATGCTCAGATGATGAACCAAAAGTCACAACATTAGCAACTTGTAACCTCTGATTGCGATTCTGCAATTTCTTGCAGTAGCGCTTTGTATGACCTGATTCTTTACAATAATAGCAAACATCAGTATTCCAATTATCATTATATCTATTTCTCCCCTTTCGACAGATTTCTTTTACCATTATCACCTCCACTTTCTCTGACAACAAAAGCACTATTGAGCTGACTAAATAAGGCATTATCAGCACGCAATAACCTACTAAACACATCTTCAAGAGTAGGAATTTCAGAGCCAGAAAGAATCTGAGATTTGGCTGTCTCATATTTAGATGGCAACCCAGCTAAAAAACTCATTACTGCCATTTTCTCTCTGAGCCTGTTGCTCTCTAATATCCACACTAAAAGGTAGAAGTATATTCAATTCCTCATAAATTTTCTTAAACTCCATAAAGTACTGAGCGATTTTGCTTCCTCAGCACGATAAAAGACTTTACAAACATCATAAATACGAGACTCATTTCTTTTTTCAGAATATAAAAAAGTCAAATAATCCATTAACAACTAATACATTGGTCTGTTGAGATGGTTGAGCATTCTTCTCTGTTTGTAACAATCTGCTGAAAACATCTTGAAGTGTGGTGAGTTCAGGGCTAGACAGAATTTGAGATTTGGCGGTCTCAAATTCTAAAGGAAGACAAGCCAGAAAACTCATAATAGCCAATTGTTCCTGCTGAGTTTATAGCTTCTTAATGTCTATGCTGAGAGGCAATAAGACATTCAACTCTGCATATACTTTGTTGAACTCCATAAAATAAGCAGTGAGGGATTTGGTCTCATCTTTTTCAGCACGGTAGAAAGCTTTACATACATCATAGATGTGAGTAACATTTCCTTTGCCCGAATACAAGAAAGCTAAATAATCCATTAACTCCTTAACATACTCACAATGATTTACTAATCCTACCACATCATTTTCAATAGAATTAGTAATTTGTAACAGCAACCGAGCATCATCTCTAAGCCAAGTTTTATCATTGGATGGTTCCTCAATTAAAAGATCATCTTTCTCGACACTTTTTAAATAAATTCTTATTCCTTACTCCATTCTAGAAAATTAGACCCATTTAATTTATGCTCAGTAATTTTGGTGGGTGCTGAAACAATTTCAGTAACAACAGATTTAGCATCTCCAACTATTTTACTATCATCCACCATTTTCTGCCTTTTTTTTTAATCAAACTTAACTAAAACCTCAAATAAAATTTTCACAACATTGCCACCACCAATATATGAAGAAAAAGAAAATCCAGCCTAATATTCAGCAAAGGCCCATTAAAAAAAAATCCTCTAATATCAACAGTGAAGCAGCAGGAGAGAAAACCACACCCCACGTAGATGCAGGAGGCTAAGTGAGAGAGAGAAACCTTTGGAGAAGACCAAATGAGGAAACTGATCCTAGGATCGGATCAGAAACCACCAGGTGATGCCAAAGCTGCAATCAGAGGACTGTCGGACACCGGAAGCTCTCCCATGCGCCGGTGCATGATGAAAAGGCCAGAGACCGCTGCGGCGCGTGAGATCCACTCGTAAGATGTATGTTCACCAGATTTTGTGGGACGTCCGAAAATCAAGTTGCGCTCCCTCTAATAACGGCGGTGAGGCAAGAGGGTCACCGGAAAAATTACCCACCACCCGAAACAATAGCAAACCAACAGAGAAAAGCAAGTTACCTTCTCTCAGAAACAAAACCCAGAAAAAAATATCCAAACGAGCCTAAGGCTCTGATACCATGTAAGAGAACAAATGTTTTTCTTTTTTGTGTTTATTTCTCAGTAAATGGTATGTATTTATACACAAAATCACTATTAGGAAGTCAAGTATATCAGCTCCTACAATCCTACAATCACTGCTCTAATTACTCCTACAATCACATTAGCCATAATTCAATGACAATCTGTAACAGATTGTGATGCTGCGAGCTTCCTAAACTTATGAAAAACTCTTATCCTTTAAATAATGATAGAAGTTTTATTCCCTTTACCATTCACTTTGATGTTTGGGACCTACTCTGACTATCTCATTATCTGGCAGTCGATGGCTTGTCACTTTCAATGATGGTTAAACTAGGATGACTTGGATTTTTTTGATAAAAGCAAAGAGTGATATATTTTCTTGTTTTCGATCTTTTCATGGCACAGAGTATATGCTTAGTATGTTTTATACTTATTTGGAGTCTAATGGAATAATACATCAACCTATTTGTCCTTTTGAAGAAAAATGGTCATTGCTGAAAGTAGCTACATCTCTCATATTTGTCCTAATCTACCAAAACTTTATTGGGGGGATGAAATTCTAATATCTATTTATCAATAGAATGTCTCTCAAAACCCTCAACTTTAAAAGTCCTATAGAGTTCTTACAAGGGAAAAATACTTATATCGTTCCCCTAAAGGTGTTTGGTATGTTTATATTAGGAATGATGGGAAACAAGATTCTAGGATCCTTAAATGTGTGTTTATTGGATATTTCCCAACATAAAAAGGTTACAAGTGTGACCATCCTACATTTAGGAAATATTTAGTTAGTATAGATGTTACTTTTAGAGAAGTTGAACCTTACTTCAGTACAACTCAATCAAAGGGAGAGTAATTGAAGAGAAGGGGTGATACCTATTCCTGTAACTCTTGATCACCTCACTCCGACGGAGAGTCATGCTGGTAAAGGGGTGAGTTCTATTCAAGGAAGACTATTTGGCATTTGGATAGAGTAGATTTAAACAGATACTCAATGAGAAACAAGATAGAAAAAAGCCATCCTGCAACCTACTTTGTGCCAAGAATCTATCTTCTAATGAGTTATCTTTAATTTTTGATTCCACTAATAATTTGGATAAACTTTTTGCTCAAAAAAAAGGCGTTAGGGCATGTACCAAACACCATTTTTCTCTGTCTCCTATGATTCTCTATCCCCTTCCTATAGAGCTTTTACCTTATCCATTTCCTTTGTGTCTATTCCACATGATTGGACGAAAACTTTTAGAGATCACAAGTGGAAAGAAACTGTAGTTAAAGAAATGAAGGCTCTAGCTAAAAATGAGATTTAGGAGCTTGTCACTCCTTCACTAGACAAGAAACTATGGTTGAAGAAATGAAAGCTCTGGCTAAAAATGAGACTTGGGAGCTTGTCACTCCTTCACTAGTCAAGAAACTAGTCGACCACAAATGGGTATTCACTATGAAACACAGTTGAGAGTTCAATTGAAAAATCAAAACTAGGTTGGCAACAAATGAATTCACTCAAACTTATGGAATGGACTACCAGAAAACATTTGCACCCTTACTAAGATGAACACAATCAAAATCTTGTTATCCTACTCGGCCAACCTTAATTGGGATTTGTAGTAGTTTAATTATGAAAAATCTTCAATGAAGATTTGGAAGAGGCACAAGAACAAGTGTGCATATTGAAGCAAGAAGCAAAATACAATTGCTCGATCAAGTGTTGAAGCAAAATATAGAGCTATAGCTCGATACATTTGTGTGCTTATGTGGTGCATAAATTGTTGGAGGAATTGAAATTGTCAAGAAAGGAAAAATCATCCTTTCACTGTAACAACAAAGTTTCCATCAATATAGCCCATAATCCCGTAAAATATAACCAGACAAAGCACATAGAGATTGATCGGCACTTCATTAATGAACAACTAATAGATGGTAGCTTATTCCATGTGAGATCTAACAAGCAGGTAGTTGATGTATTTACAAAAGAATACAGCAATAGGACCTTTCATACCTTCGTCCAAAAGTTGAGCATGTGTGATATCTATGCACCAACTTCAGGGAAAATTATTTGATTGTTGTAATTATGTATTGATTACGCAATGATTGTAAGTTAATGTAAACTTCCTAATTAGCCATAGAATTTCTATCTAAATGCCCTATAATGGATTGCGTAAAATCAACATAGAAACAATGATATTTCTCTTCTCAAAAACCTACAGGGGCCTCTTTCACAGCCTTGCAATATAAATGTATATCTTGCTTGACTCAGACAAGAGTCAACATAGTGTTTAGCGCTATAAGCCTTTTTCTTCTTATGTGAACTTGGTTGGTTCAATCCAAAAAATGAAAGGGTTCCTTATGTGCTTCTAAAAGGTTTTCAAATGTTTTTCCCTATTACAACCTTGAACTTGTTGTATTCATACGGGTGTGGTGTGATAGGGACGTAGTATATATAGCATATAATGTCCCTACTAATTTGGAGGTATATCTGAAATCTACCAAACTGATTACTGGTAAAGCAGTTCTACGCTATTTTAATCTCATTGAATTTATGATTATTTCAAAAACCCAATGGCAAATTTTCACTTGCACAAAAACAAAATCCACACACTCAAGTAGAAATTTCATGAGTTATCATACAAAAGATGAGGACTCTACCTATGACGACATATTATTGGCTCCAAAGATTATTACCAATATAAATCAATGACAAAGGGAAATACATAGACACAATTAGGATTTAGAGATGAATATTTAGACCATTAAAACCATAACCTAAATACACTTGACTCCAAAAATTAAACAAAGCCCTGAAGAAAATAAAGTTGCATATTTTCAACAAGAATACTTTGTAAATCTCAACTATTTCATTAGATGCTCATTCATTATTTTTCTAAATAAAACAGCACATTCTTTGAGTTTGCTTTTCCTCCAACTGCTTGTTTTTTGTTGAAGGCCAGACAAATACATAAAAAGGTCAAGGATCAAGCTTGCATACCTAAAGATGGAGGCTTTGATGCAAAGTGAATAGATCCCAACATTGCAAATCCGGAGAAAGCAACCAATATCATAACTGCATTTGGACCCCATGTTGCTCCCTAACAAAAGATTGATAGTTTAATTAAGCAAATCGTTCAATCACATTTAAATTACACAATTTTCAGTAACTATGCAACCCACAATGTTAGATCCAGTTGAAGTGTGCCTTGAACGGGGTAAGGGTATTTTAGAATTTAGATACATAATCACGTTCCAACTTTCCATCACAGCTTCACAAGAGCTACTTTGAAATTTTGAAATATCAAAAACAAGATGGAAACACAGAATTTTAATAACTTGTCAACTATTTTCAATTTTTTTCATATTAATTGGCTTATGCATGGAGAGATTTGAGTAAGCTACACAAAGGATTTATATGTCCAAGATCATTAGATAAACTTCATAAGAGTTAAGAAGAAACTAAAAGGCATATTCACTCAGCTACTATTCAATACCTCAACGATCATCAGTATCATGTAAGCTATAATCATAAATGTAGAAGTCACATATCTTTACCGTGATAAAACCACTAGTTGAAGACCATGTTTCAAATGTCCATGTGTTTGTTTCCCACAGATAAAATGTTCCATCACTATAAAATAACACAGTTGTTAGCCTATGTATTAACAAATAATATGAATGCTTCTTCCAAAAGTAAACAAATAATATGCCCATACAATTTTGAAGCAAAAAAGTAATCTCCAGTAGGTGACCATTTGAGCACTGATATGCCTCCTAAGCCCCGACGAATAGGTGTTCCCAATCCTACAAGTCATGACAGGTGAAGATAGGGTCAACACCAAAAATAAAGACCTAAATCTATGAGAAAAGAACATTCATAAAAGGCTTCCATTTCTATCCAAAAAAGAAAAGAAAGAAGAAACTTCCATTTCTTTTATGTAAGCAGAGCAAACTAAAACCAAAGGACACCAAGGCAGTTCTAAGTCATGAAGAAAAAGAAGTTCATTCAAGACAAATAATAATAATAATAATAATAACAACAACAACATACTATAAACAATGACTACTTTCACATGTATGTTTTTGAGAAAAAGAGGAGAAAAGCTACCTTCATATATCACTGTTGTGATCATTGATATCGTAGCATTAAGGTATCAAGACCAAACTATAATGGTTGTGACCAGTATTTTTATGAAACTTTTCCCCAAATTAAATGGAAAGTTTCTTAATTTCACATTAAAGAAGATTAATTTAACCGTATAATTCTTTTTTAACTGACAACATATTTAACTGTATACAAACACTTCATCTGAATAATTAACTATATAGCTAACCCTAAAATAACCATTTATTGAAAAGAAATAATAACTTTTCTCATAATAATTGATAATACAAAACATTAGACATATAGCTGTTGCAGTAGCAATAATAAAACAAAGTGACTGATGAGCTAAAATTAAAAATTCATAACACAAAATCAACTATTTAAAAGAAGTGTTAAAAAAAATAAAAAATAAAAAAAGCACTTTACATGCATGGATTCGTCTCCCTTGGTGGAAAAAAAATACATATATCTAAAAAATGAGAATGCCAACAGTAAAAATACAAAGGTGACAACAAACTTTAGAATAAGTTTAAACACAGAAAAACGCAACACACATGGAACCACAATTAACATAAATATGCTAAAGATAACATGAGAAAATCAAAAAAGGGCCACTGATAATAGAGTTTTGAGAGAGAAAGAGGCACACTTGGGCAGAGAGAGAAACCTGAAACTCTCTTTTCCTCTATTATACAAAAGATGCACATAATTTTATCCATGTTACAGAATGATGAATATTAGCTAAAGCATAGGCTTTACAGCTAGAGTATAGGCTTTTTAATTCAGGCCTTTCTCTCCCTAGTACACAGGCTTTTCTTCTCCTTGTATATGTAGTGTAAAATCATTTGAATGGCTATAGAAAAGATCATTCTTCCATTGTGTTTTATTACAGGATATTAGAGACTTTTAGGCTTGTTCGCATTTTTCTTCAGGGTAATCAAGTTATTGCTACTGAGTAACAATTTGTGGGGGTTATTGTTCCTTTTCTATCACATATTCCGATAACGGTTTTGTCTCACCACCACTTTGGGAAGGTGCAGTAGACCTATTTTGGCCAGTCCCTATCTTCCGGTGACTAGGTGTGCTGAGCGTGTGACTCACACGCCAATTATAGTTTTGAGTAGTTCCTCACATGCTAGAGCATGAAGGCACGTGAGATGGCGGCTGAAGCACCAATCTTTTCTACTGGCATTGCATCTCTCTTTTTGGTGTACCTCCAATGTATGTTTGACCTTTGGTTTTGCTAGTCTCTCTCTCATCTCCACTTTGACCTTCGGGTTTTGCCAGAGAGTCTCTCTCTCATCTCTGTTTTCAGCTTGGCTTGAAGGTTGTTGATAGGGAACAGATTCAGGACAATCAAATAAACCAATAAAAGAGTAAATCAAATGAGAAAATAGATGAGAGAAAGGGTTGATTTCATTGATTGAGAACTGGAGAAAATACAGGAAATACAAGTCACAGGAAAATAACTTCCCCCAGTAAGGAGCCCTGCTCAACAGCAGCCAAACAAATGAATTTTCCAAAGATAGTCCCCCCCTGCTCACTAGCTAAAATAACAAAACAAAAGATGAAACCATTTTGCTCCCTACTGTCCAGGTTGGCACTAGGTGCACTACTTTTCTTTTTCTTGCCCCTAACCGAATTATTCCAACCAAATCCTTTCAATACCCTTGCTGTGTTGCTGATTTCTCAACCGGCTGCTGTATCTGCTGCTGCTTCTTGCGAACATAAACTTGCAGTTTCCTAGGCCCAAGCGAATCTGGATCCAGGAGCCTTGCTTCAGTAGCAATTTCCCCATCAATGCTACCCTCCTCAAATAAAATCCTGTCCTCAAGACTTAGCTGGGGGTATTCACTTCTCATAACAAACTCGTCTACCCATGTTGCGTCGTCGATGCTCGTCGACTACCATTGCACCAACCATGGAGTCACTTTCGCCTTCTCTTTGGATCACTCGAGTGACAAGCACCTTCTCAGGAACAGGACCGTCAACATGCTCTAACTCCAACTCAGGCGACAGGTTGATGGAGCTGGACTGAGTGCCAATAGCTTTCTTAAGTAAGGAGACATGGAAAACAAGATGAATTTTAAAAGAATAGGGCAGGAGTAAGCGATAGGCCACTGCTCCTACCTTGGCTGCAATCTGGTATGGCCCGAAGTAACGGGGTTGACAACTTCGGATAGATCCGTCGCGTGACAGACTGCTGGCGGTGAGGCCGAAGCTTCAAGTACACCCAACCCCCTACCTCAAAGCTGACCTCTCTTCGATGCTGGTCTGCACTACACTTCATTCGTTGTTGCAATTGCAGTAGATGATCCTTAAGTTGTCTCAAGGCTTCGTCTCGATCCCATAGCCCTCTAGCTACTACCTCCACCTGCACTTCATCAGGAACGTACTATAGGATGGTTGGAGGCTTCCTCCCATACACCACCTCAAAGGGTGCGGTGTCTGTGCTCGCATGGAAAGAGGTATTAAACCAGTATTCCGCCCAAGGAAGCCACTGCCTCCAGTAGCGGAGCTAGTCAACAGCAAAACAACAGAGGTATGATTCAAGGCATCGATTGACAACTTCGGTTTGCCCATCCGTCTTGGGGTGATAACAAGAGCTAAACTTGAGCTAATTGCCCTGTAGCTTAAATAATTCCTGCCAAAATTGACTCATGAAAACCGGATCTCTATCGCTAATGATGGTCTTTGAGAACCCATGGAACCATACAATCTTCTTAACAAATACTTCAGCAACCACACAGGTTGTGTAGGGGTGTTTCAAGGCCACGAAGTGGCTGGACTTCAACAATTTGTCCACTACTACCATCACAACATCATACCCCTTTGACTTTGGCATGCCGGTGATGAAATCCATTGAAATATGAACAGAAAGCCTCAATTTGTCTCTCTTATTTCTTCCATAGATGAATACACATATAAATACAAAATTATTGTCCTATTTTAGGTAACAAGCTAATCCCTAAAAATCAGTAATTGACAAAATAAATTAGGAAAGTTATCAATTTGTTATTTACAGCTATACAAAATCTGAGATTCTCTAACACTCCCCCTCAAGCTGGAGAATAAATATTTTCCATTCCCAACTTGCTAACAATATTTTTGAAAGTTGAGCTGTCCAATCCTTTAGTGAGCACATCAGCCATCTGACCATTCGTAGGAACATAAAGAGTGCAAATCATTCTACTTTGAATTTTTTCCTTGATGAAGTGCCGGTCTATCTCAACATGTTTTGTTCTATCATGTTGGACTGGATTATGTGCAATGCTTATTGCAGATTTGTTGTCACAATACAGCTTCATAGATTCATGCCATTTAATCTGTAAATCTTATAAGATATTCTTTATCCACAAGAGTTCACAAAT
>CM075810.1:62366026-62400056 GCA_037975025.1 Excoecaria agallocha | reverse complement strand
ATTGATTTATGTTTTACTTGATTACTTGGTTATCTTGATTTTTGCTCTCTATCAATTGGCGCCGTCTGTGGGAAACTCATCCGAAATGGTAGACTCTCCACAAACACGTTTACAAACTAAGATGGATTTGCAAAACAGAGTAGAAGCTTTTGAGGACACTGTATATTCAATCCAACAAACTGTCATTGATCTTCAATCCAATGAAACTGCTTTCCAGAAATTTATGAAAAATGTAGAACACAAATTGGATCGCCTGGAAACCAGACTAGAAAAACAACCACTCACCAATTTCCAGGATCCTTACGAGAAGTTACGAACCTTATCTCAAATCGGCACAGTGGCTGAATACATCGAAGAGTTCGAAGCAATCATTGGGTCCATACCGAAAACATCTGAGGCTCAATATTTGGGGTACTTTGTGGGAGGATTGAAGGGACAAGTAGGGCGATGGGTTAGACTCCTGGAACCTCAAAACTGTGAGAAGGCTATGGCATTAGCTAGGGATGTCGAGCTCGCTTTCAGGCCCCCAGGGAGCCAAGCGGCGGTCGCAAGGGAGAGAGGTGGAGGAGACTGGAACAGATCTGAAGCACCCCTCGTCTCCTCGCTGGTCGTCCAACCACCTATTCCCAAGAACGAGTCACCACGATTCTCCAACGTCGCGCAATGCAGAGCTCACCTTAAGTCCCTCAGAGAGCAGATCGGCGACAAGGGAGGAAGGGATTTGCGTGGACTTTCCCCAACCAAATCCTCAAATTTCGTGGCCCCTTTACACCAGAGATGAGGTTCAGCCCGACCCAAGATTCAAGAGTAAAAGCCTTGGCCCATTAGCATTAAACCCAGTAGACACTCCATCACCAAGACCAATTCCCGCTCCCAACCGAAATCAGCTGGCTCGGCGAAACAAGGGGCCGCGTCACTTGTCGCTGTGGGAGATCGACGAACGCCGTCGGTTAAGACTTTGCTTCAATCCCCAACAACGTTGCAACATCGGAGACCTTCGGGTCTCCATCTTGGAGAACGAATTATATGTGGATACAGGGCAACAAACAGGAGAGGAAGAAAATGCAGAGGATGGCCTTGATCTTTCGGGGTCTAATAGGTTTGCATTTTCAGTTGATGATGCAATTAGTGTTGGCAATGCAGGTTCTGCCGCCAGTAGAAGGTGGTTGCTGCTGTCAAAGCTGAAACAAGGATTGTCGAAACACAGGGGCAAGAACTTGTTTCCATGGAAATTTGGATTGGAAGGCAAGGAGGAGAAGGTGGAGAGCAGTAGAGTGGAAGAGAGGGCTTGGAAGCGGAAGCGGAGAGAGGGGCCCGTAGACCATGAATTGATTTTGAGGGCACTATCAAGGGCGCTAACGGTGACGGAGTTAGCGTACTTGGATATTACTGATAAGGTGCTTGATACAAATCCGGAGTTAGCGTTGATGGGCTCGTGTTTATTGGTGGCGTTGATGAGAGATGAGGATGTGTCCGAAATGAATGTGGGTAATAGCAGAGCAATTGTTGCGCAGTATGAGCCACATGAGGTTGGCCCTAGCGTGTGGTGGATGGCAGGTAAAATCCCTAAACCCTCCTATTACTTTTATTTCGTCTAAAAACATCACAATAGGGGATGGCTACCATGTTACTGTTCATGAGAATTGTCAGAATATTAGGTTGCAATTGATTTTGGTCTTGCTGTATATGGATGCATACTCACTTGATTTCGGTCCTTTGGCTGTTATATGGGGTATTGAATGGCTTAAAACCCTGGTTCTTGTTAAGCATAATTGGGATCAGAGGATGTTGTTTGAAAATGGGGATGCCCAAAATGGAAGCCATAGGGACCTGGTGTTGCTTTTGTATCCTCCTTTTGCAAATCTTTTTGGGATTGAGAATTTTCGTTATTGCTGTGCCACTTGGTTGCTTCTTGAGCAATTCTTTCTTCGGTGTCTCAATTGGAAATGGGAATTTTCAAGAATAAGTAGTGTATATGGGTATTATGGCCTTGAGGAGGTGGTGAGCGACATTTGTGTGTTGTCATCCAGTGAAAGGGCAGCATCTTGTGAGGGGACTGATCATATTTGGATTCGCATAATAGGGACAAAGCTAATTTTTATTGCTGCTTCAGAGATTCACGTTGATCATCTCAATACGCTGAACTCTAACACATTATCAAGTGGATTATTGAATAGTGCATTTGAGGGCACTATCAAGGGCGCTAACGGTGACGGAGTTAGCGTACTTGGATATTACTGATAAGGTGCTTGATACAAATCCGGAGTTAGCGTTGATGGGCTCGTGTTTATTGGTGGCGTTGATGAGAGATGAGGATGTGTTCGAAATGAATGTGGGTAATAGCAGAGCAATTGTTGCGCAGTATGAGCCACATGAGGTTGGCCCTAGCGTGTGTGGTGGAGATGCAGGGTAACGATCCCCGTACCTCTCCTGGGCTGCCTACCGTGGAGCCCGCTGGCTTTGATACCAATTGTTATGACCCAGGCCCCCATAAGCCCAATTCTTACCCACACACCTTGGCGGACTTGCCCATGCAAGTCCAAAGATAACATTAGACCCATAAGTGGGAAGGTCCCTTGTTCCATCAAAAGGAATTCCTAGTAGTGGTGGGTGTCCATCACACTTATAAGCCACTAACTACTTATATAGCTAACCGATGTGAGATCGTAACATTACCTCCTCCAACAGTCGACGCCACGGCGGCTTCTCCCCTTTGGGGTTCCTCTCCTGGGCCGCTTGTCACCCATTGGTGGCTTCTCCCCTCTGGGGTTCCTCTCCTGGACCGCCTACCGTGGAGCCCGCTGGCTTTGATACCAATTGGGTATTTTGGCTTTTGGGGTGCTGGAAGGTATTTCCTTCTCTCAGTAGCTTCTGACTCTATTCTGGAGGGTTTTGTTTCCCTCTTTTAGTGGTGTTTGGTTTTGTTCCTTTGACTTTCGGATCTGTTGGCTTATTTGAGGAGCTGTTGGCATTATTTTAGCTCTGTTTTCAATTGTGGTTGTGATATTTGAGTGGTGGTTGCAGTTGCCACTAGTTCTTGGGTGTTGTTTTGCGACTTCAATCCCTTGCAACCACCTAGAGTGCATCGCACTGGCTGTGGATATCTCAGCTTGGTATTATTTAATATGAGTTGGAACAAGAATATGGTGTGCTATTATTGCCTTAAACCTGGTCATACAAAAAGATTCTGCATAAAATTGCATAATCAAAAGCCTAAATTAACAAATATTGCTACTACCAGTACCTTTTGGAAATATATTATGATTTCAGCAGATGAATATGCAAAATTTACCCAGTATCGGAATTGTTTGAAAACTTCACCCATCACTACTATTGCTGGAGTAGGGAATTCAAATATATGTCTTTTATCATCCTCATCTCAATGGATCATTGATTCTGATACTACAAATCATATAAACGGTAACCAAAATATATTAGTCTCATACATCTTTTTCTCTAGTTACAATGGCAGATGTATCACTTTCTCATGTAAACGGATTTGGCACAATTAACCTAACTTCGTCAATTTATATGGTTTCAATTCTTCATATACCAAAACTTGCTTTTAACTTTGTTTCTGTAAGTAAATTCACACATGATTTTGATTGTTGTATCTCATTTTTCCTTGGTCATTGTATCTCTCAAAATCTTGTAATGAAACAGATCATTGGTAAAGGTTACGTCTCGGGAGGTCTTTATAATTTGATAGAAAGATACCGAAGCCGGTTGCTTGTTCTAGTGTTTTGTACTCTTTTGAAGTACACTGTCGGTTGGGGCATCCTTCTTTGCCGACTTTGAAGAAACTTTGTCCTCAATTTTCTAATGTTCTTTGGATTGTGAATCATGTCAGTTTGCCAAGCACCACCATAGCCCTATAAGTCCTCGGATTAATAAACGGGTTGATTCTACATTTGAATTAGTTCATTCAAAAGTTTGGGAACCGTGTTCTATGGTAGCGAAACCTGGGTTCAAGTATTTTGTAACATTTGTGGATGATTACTCCCTTATGATTCAAATATTTTTTATGAAAAGTCGGTCTGAATTATTTGCTCATTTTTGTGTTGAGATCAAAACTCAATTCAATGTTTCTATTCGCACATTGAGGAGTGATAATGCAAAAGAGTACTTTTCAGATTCTTTTCAAGCATACATGACTCAAAATGGCATACTCCATCAATCCTCATGTCCAGACATATCATCCCAAAATGGAGTTGCTGAGATAAAAAAAAGGGGATTTGCTTGAGAAAGCCTGAGCTCTTTTATTTCAGATGAAAGTTTCTAAATAATTTTGAGCCAATGCTGTATCTACTGCTTATTTTCTGATTAATCGCATACTCTCTTCAGTGCTTGCTGGTGAGACTCCCTATTTTGTTCTTTTTCCATCTAAGCCATTGTTTCCTATAGAGGCAATAATATATGGGAGCACTTGATTTGTTCGGGACGTTCGGCCTCAAATCACTAAATTGGATTCAAATTTCTAAATTACTAAATTGGATTCAAAGTCACTGAAATGTGTCTTCTTAGGGTATTCTCGCCTTCAAAAGGGGTATAGATGTTATTGTCCAAAACTTAGCAGGTATCTTGTGTCTATTGATGTTGCTTTTGGGGAGCATAAAGCATTCTAACCATCATACGATTCTACAAGTCTGGGGGAGGACAACCATTGGTTGGGCTATAATATTATTAAAAGGTCAGCAATGGTTCCCACTCCTGTTATTAAAAGTGATTTGAGTCTTCCTACTCCAAGTGATCATAATCCTACTACTGTAGGTGATTCAGTTTCACCTGCTCCAGCAAAGCCACCTATATTACATGTTTACTCTAGGAGATATGGAATCAGATTCATCATCAGATTCAATCACAGATGATCTTGATCTTTCCATTGTCCTACGGGAAGGCAAACGTCAGTGTGCCTATCCTATTGATAATTTTATCTCTTATGATCATTTATCTCCATCTATGTATTCTTTTATTGCTTCTCTCGATTCAATTTTTATTCCTCGAACTGTTAAAGAAGTTTTGTCTCATCCCAATTGGCGTGATGCAATGATGGAGGAGATAAATACCTTCGGAGTTGGTGAATTTACCAGAAGAGAAGAAAGCTGTAGGTTGCAAATGAGTCTTTACAGTCAAAGTTAATCTAGATGATTTTGTGACTCGGCTTAAAGCTCGACTTGTTGATAAGGGATATGCCTAGACTTATGGAGTGGATTATTCTAATACTTTCTCTCCGGTAGCCAAATTGAGTTCTGTTCATTTATTTATATCTTGGGCAGCCTCCCAACATTGGCCTGTACATCAATTGCCCATTAAAAATGATTTCCTTCATGGCAACTTTCAGGAAGAAGTCTATATGGAGCAACCACGTGGTTTTGTTGCTCAAGAGGAGTATGGAAAAGTTTGTCATCTGAATAAATCTTTGTGCGTTGAAGCAGAGTCCTCGTACTTGGTTTGGAAAATTCAGTGATATTCAGGAGTTTGGGCTAAAGAAGAGTCAGTGTGACTACTCAATTTTCTACAGACAATCGGAAGCTGACAGTATTCTTCTTGTAGTTTATGTTGATGATATCGTGATTACAGAAAACGATTCTACATGTATCTCTTCAGTTCATGCATAGTAAATTTCACACTAAAGCTTGGGCCAGTTGAAATATTTCTTGAGTAGAAGTGTCGAAAAAGTAAAAAGGGAATTCTTCTATCTCAAAGAAAATATATCTTTAACTTGCTAACAGAAATTGAAAAATTAAGAGTTAAGCCACGCAATACTCTTATGTTTTCTAATGTACAACTTATAAAGGATGATGGTGATTTTTTTGATGATGCAGAGAGATATCGGAGGTTAGTTGAAAAATTGAATTATCTCACAGTCACTCGTTTAGATTGCATTTGCAGTGAGCGTTAGTCAATTTATAGCTGCTTCTACGGTCAAGCATTGGGAAACTCTAGAGCAAATCTTGTGTTATTTGACGGGTGCTTCTGGACTAGGTATATTGTATAGGGATCATAGGCATACTCACATCGAGCACTTTACCGGTGTTGATTAGGCAGGCTCTAAGGTTGATAGGAGGTGAACTACAGATTATTGTGTTTTTGTTGGTGGAAATTTAGTATTTTGGAGGAGCAAGAAGCAAACTGTGGTATTCAGATCTAGTGCAGAATCTGAATACAGGGTTATTTCACATTCCGCATGTGAAATCTTATGGATTAGTCATTTTTTTGCTAAAATTGGTATAAATCACTCGTCTTAAGAAAAACTTCGATGTTATTGATTAGGCATTTATTTGATGGATTCTCAAGCCAAATTTGTAGAGATTTAATTCTATCTTTCATGGTAATTTTCCTAGTTAGGCCTCATCCATACAAATAAATTCCTATGTAAATTGCTTATATAGGCATACAAGAGAATCAATAGTCTTTTTTTTTAAAATTCTTCACTTTCTAAATGGGAAAGCCTTAATTTTGGCATTGTAGGTTTTTCAAGACCATCCCAAAAAGTTAGGGATTTTAACCTTGAAGATTTTTAGAACTCAAGATTTTCTATTATCTCGAATTACACTAAAATAATGATACAAGGTATATTTATAGGTATACAAGTAGTAAAAGAAAAAATACTATTCTACCCTTAATTACAACCTAACAAAATACATTAACCAACACTCCCCCTCAAGTTGGTGCAAAGATATTACACATGCCCAACTTGCAAACTATGACGTGGAAAGCTCGACTACTGAGTCTTTTTGTAAAAATATCAGCTAATTGTCTGTCCGACGTTACATGAAATAAGCTTAAAACACCATCAGATAATTTTTCTTTGATGAAGTGTCGATCAATTTCAATATGTTTTGTCCTGTCATGTTGAACTGGATTATGAGCAATACTGGTTGCAGCTTTGTTGTCACAATACAAAAATAGTCGGTCCCTTTTAGCCAAATTCAACTCTGCTACTAACTTCTGCAACCATAACAACTCACAAACACCTTGAGCCATAGCTCTATATTCTGCTTCTGCACTTGATCTTGCAACTACACTCTGTTTCTTGCTTCTCCAAGTGACTAAGTTACCTCCCACAAATGTACAATAACCAGAGGTTGATCTTCTATCATCTAAAGATCCAGCCCAATCTGCATCTGTGAAAGCTTCAATTCTTAGATGACCATTTTTTGAAAAAAGAATACCTCTTCCTGGAGCTGATTTTAAATACCTCAAAATGCGAAAAACAGCCTGTTGATGAGATTCTCTTGGATCATGCATGAACTGACTCACCAAGCTAACTGCATAAGCAATATCTGGTCTAGTGTGGGATAGATAGATAAGTCTACCAACCAATCTTTGATATCTGTCCTTATCAACTGCACCTTTAGTCCCTGTTTGTAACTTATGGTTACTTTCAATGGGTGTATCTGCTGGTTTGCATCCCAACATACCAGTTTCATCCAAAAGATCCAGAACATATTTTCTTTGAGAAATGAAGATCCCTTTGGTTGATCTGGCAACTTCAATTCCCAAGAAATATTGTAGCTTTCCAAGATCCTTGATTTCAAACTCCTGAGTTAAGAGCTTCTTCAGTCGAACCATTTCTTCTTTATCATCCCGTCATCACTATGTCATCAACATAAACAATGAGAAGAGTGATCTTACCCTTGGAGTGCCTCATAAAGAGGGTATGATCAGCATTACTTTGCTGATAACCAAAGGATATCATAGCTTTGCTGAATCTGTCAAACCAAGCTCTCGGAGATTGTTTCAACCCATACAAGGCTTTCTTCAGTCTGCACACCTTTCCTTGTGTTCTCTCATCATCAAAACCAGGAGGAATCTCCATATAAACCTCTTCTTCCAGGTCCCCATGAAGAAATGCATTCTTCACATCAAATTGCAGCAAATCCCAATCCAAGTTAGCTGCACAAGATAGCAAGATTCTAATGGTATTCATTTTAGCAACTGGTGCAAATGTCTCCTGATAGTCAACTCCATAAGTCTGAGTGAATCCCTTTGCCACTAATCTAGCTTTAAATCTTTCAATTGAACCATCAGCTTTGTGTTTTATTGTGAACACCCACTTACAACCAACTAACTTTTTGTCTGAAGATGCAACTAGTTCCCAGGTTTCATTTTTAGAGAGGGCTTTCATTTCTTCAACCATAGCTTCTCTCCACTTTGGATCCTTGATAGCTTCTCTCCAATCCTGTGGAATAGACATAGAGGAAAGAGACAAGGCAAAGGCTCTATAGGAAGGAGACAAGGAATCATAAGAGAAAGTTAGAGATGGAATGTTTTGTACACGACCTGACTCCTTTCCTTTGAGCAATGGGCAAATTTAAATCAGAATCAAGAAGTGACTCACCCGAGAATTCTGGCAGTGTAGAATGCATGATGGTTTCTTCAGACCTATTCTTCCTCGAGTATCTCAACAAGTCAGGTCTATCTAAACGACCACCAACACCAACAACATTCTCCTCCCCCTGAACATCAACATTCTGCTCCTGAATAACAATCCCTTCGTTTTTCCTTTGAACTAGATCATGAGGTAACACAGGTACATTCATCACCACTTCTTCACTATTCTTCCCCTGAAGAGGTGACTGGATACTGCCAAAATAAGGTTCAGACTCCCGAAAGGTAACATCCATACTCACATAGAATTTCCTAGATGGAGGATGATAACGTTTATATCCCTTTTGAGTTGGAGAATATCCAACGAACACACATCTCAGTGCTCTCGGATCTAATTTCCCAACATTCCTAGTATGAACAAAGCAAACACATCCAAAAATCTTTGGTGGAACAGTATAGCCAGTTTTCCCGGTTAAGACTTCTACAGGAGTTCTAAAGTTAAGAGCTTTGAGAGGCATTCGATTAATAAGATAGGCCGCTGCTAATACAGCATCTCCCCAATTTGACTTTGGAACATGCATGGTAAACATAAGAGATCTAGCAACTTCTAACAAATGCCTATTTTTTCTTTCAGCTACACCATTTTGAGCACTAGTATAAGGACAATTAGTTTGGTGAATAATCCCATGAGACTCCAAATAAGTACCCAACCTACTATCCATATATTCTGTTCCATTATCAGACCGCAAAACTTTTATTTTAGCATCAAATTGAGTGGCAATCATTTTATGGAAAAATTGAAAACAGGAGAAAACATCACTCTTTGCTTTAATCAAATATACCCAAGTCATTCTAGTGCAACAATCAATGAAAGTAACAAACCATCGATTTCCAGACAAAGTGACAGTTTGTGTAGGTCCCCAAACATCAGAATGAACAATCATAAATGGCTCACTGGTTTTATTATCACTCAAAGGATACGAGTTTTTAATATGTTTAGCATACTCACAAGCATCACAAGATAAACAATCAAACCGAGTTCTAGCAAATAAACTAGGATATAGTTTTTCTAAAACAAAAAATGACGGGTGTCCTAATCGTCTATGCCACTGAATGATCTCCTGGTTGACATCCTGATACCCCCCAAAAAGAGCCAACTTTTGACTGTCTTCCAGCATATATAAGCCATCATGCTCTCTATCACTGCCAATCCTCTTCCCTGTTTGAAGATCCTGAAGAATACAAAAATCAGGAAAAAATTCAACTTTACAGTTAAGAGTTTTAGTGATAGCACTGACAGATAAAAGATTGACAGGAAATTGAGGAACATGAAGAACAGAAGACAATTTAATATTAGGAGTACAAACAACAGAACCTGTCCCAGAAATAGGGGTTAATGACCCATCAGCCACCCTGACACTATCCCTTTTTAAACAAGGAGAGTAGTTAAGAAAGCCTTTTGAAGTGCCTGTCATATGTCTATTCGCACCAGAATCAATAATCCATGAGTTATGGTGAGAGAAAGTAGTACTTGACTTGACCAAATTAGAGGTAGCACTGGAGGAAGGAGTAAGCTAAGACAGGAGACGCCTGAAATGCAAAATCTCATCAGAGGAAAGACTCTCAACTGAAGCCGACTCCTTAGATGATTCTACTGTTTCTAACACATGTGCTTGAGCCCTTGTTGGATTAACTCATTTTCCCCCACGGCCCCTACTAGGTCTCCCATGCAACTTCCAGCAAGTCTCTTTAGTGTGCCTTGGCTTACCACAGTAATCACAGAGCAAATGATCTTTATCAAAAAGAATCCCTTTTGGTTGCTCAAGAGAGGTATGGGCAGTCAAACCCGACTTGTCAATAGGTGCAGTATAAAGCATAGCCCCTCTCCTGGTCTCTTCCTGCTGAATTAAAGAATGTGCCTCCTCAAGTGAAGGGAAAGGAGTTCTGCCAATAACTTGAACTCGCACTTGATCAAATTCAGGATTTAAACCAGCCAGAAAATCATAAACCCTCTCCTTTTCAATCATCTTTTGAATTAGCACCGCATCATCAACACATTTTGCTTGAAAGTCCTGATAATAATCCAGTTCCTGCCATAAACTACCCAATTCAGAGAAATAATCTGAAACAGTAAGCTCACCTTGTTTTGTACCATGAACTTTGTTCCTGAGTTCAAAGATACAAGCATCATTTCCCATTCGAGAGTAGGTGGTTTTTGCAGCTTTTCATATCTTCTCTGCAGTGTCAAGCAATAAATACCGTCTAGAGATCTTAGGATGCATTGAATTTAGGAGCCAAGACATAACCAGTGAATTATCTGAGTCCCATTGATTAAAATTAGGATCGGTGACAGATGGTGGTTTTTTACTTCCATCGATATAAGCCTGCAACCTTCTAGCCTTGATCGACAATAAACACGATCTAGACCAAGCTAAATAAGTACTGCTCCCCTCAAGTTTAACTGGGCTAATTTGAGAATAAGGACTGTCATTCATGGAATGATGTCTCTCAACCTCCTTATGATCATCCTTAATATTTGACATAACGAAAAAGCAAAAAAAAAAAGGATAAAAAACCAGCAGGAAAAAGTTAACCCAGGAAAACAGAACCTGTTCACGCGTGACCCAGAAATCGAGGTGGTCGGAGGTCACCGGAGATCAGTGGGTTGGAGGCGGAAAAGGGCGGCGAGATGGTCGGCAGAAAAAACGGCAGCAAAAGGTGGCCGGAGGTGGTGTCACGCGCCGGCGCGTGGGGAAGGAGCCGAATCCTTTGATCGGCGCGTGAGCTCACGCGCGGCTTCTGACGGCGCCGGATACTGGGACACCGGCCGATCTTCACCTGATCTACCTTCCTATAGGGGCGGTGTCGAAATAGGAGGTCTGGAACACGACCTTCTAGACTCGCCGGAAAAATAAGAGTTATCGAAAACTAACTGACTGCGGAAGGGAGTTAACTCGACCTTCGAAATGGCAGTGTCTCTGATACCATGAAGATTTTGAGAACTCAAGATTTTCTATTATCTCGAATTACACTAAAATAATGATACAAGGTATATTTATAGGTATACAAGTAGTAAAAGAAAAAATACTATTCTACCCTTAATTACAACCTAACAAAATACATTAACCAACAAACCTAAAATCAAGTTTTTGGTCTACGATACCATGAAGATTTTTAGGAGAAGAAATGATTCCTTATTACTTCTCAATTTTAGTTTTTACCGATTCTGTGCATCTTAATTTATACATAAAGAATTGAGCTTAACTAGGAAAAATTACAAGAAAGGCAACTATCAATGTTACAATCAAATTAGGACCTAAAATCGGGACCTAGAAGTCTTCCTAACCAATCTAATCAAGGAAAGTCAACACCTTAGAAATGGTATTATAGAGATTAACTTTTTTTTTTTTTTAATTAGTACCTTTTCTTTTTCTTTTTGCATTGCAGTTGTTGGCTGTGATGGTCTAGGCCCTCCCTTATAATTGTCCCTAGATAAAGGCCTCATTTTCATCATAGCCTTAGCTGCTGTTTCCTTTGTTTTAAACAATTCTCATCAATTATTTAGTCTTGAAAACAGGACAGGCTTTTTATAGGAGACGTGCTTTAGTTTGTTGGTTAGGAAGTAGGTTGTCTCTCTACTAATTTTGCCAGATCTGAAGGTTTTGTATATTTATATTGTAATGCAGCCTCCGCGATTTGATGATAAAGAAGCTGCAGAGCGTGTTGCAAGTCCTGGTATATCAGTTGGGCTTGTTTGGACTGCCTTTGGGGGAGAAGTACAGTATGTGGAGGCTACAGCAATGGTAGGGAAGGGTGAATTACATCTTACTGGACAACTTGGTGATGTTATTAAGGAATCAGCCCAAATAGCTTTGACATGGGTAATGTCTTTCATAAAACACTAATATGATGTTGGATTTCTTTTTCTGATTATTGTGTGCTGGATTCCTGAAGACTGCAGTTTGCTATTGAATATGTGAATACAACTTGAGGCTGCTTTGGTTTAATTTGAATATGCTGTTGGATTCAAATTTAAATTATATTTTGCATCTACTTCTCATAATCTCTAAATAGCATCCTGCGGTATTTAATTTAATATTCCTTAGAAAATTTTGTCCATCGCTCTCTCTGTACTTTTCTGTTAAGTTGTATCATTCTCTCTGTCCTTCTCTCTCTTTTTCTCTGTTCCTAACTGAGAACTGCACTGTTAAGTTTCCTGTACGAAAAGGAGATGTAGCACTTTTAATTGCCCTTTCCTTGGTAATTGCTTGTCTGCTTCTGGTTATAGGGTCCATTAGCTTAGCAAATTGTGCTTGATTGTGGAACTTTCTCAGAAAGTGGGATGTCATGCTGAAAACCATACCTTTCTCTGCACTTGTCCAATTTAGCTTAAAATATTGTCTCAAAAAAATTGTAGGTACGAGCTAGGGCAACAGATTTGATGTTGGCAGCAGCTCAGGATATCAATCTTCTCAAGGGCCGGGATATTCATATACATTTCCCTGCTGGGGCTGTACCTAAAGATGGGCCCTCTGCTGGTGTGACTCTAGTAACTGCTCTTGTTTCACTGTTCAGCCAGAAAAGAGTAAGAGCAGATACAGCAATGACTGGGGAGATGACTCTGAGGGGCCTTGTGCTCCCTGTTGGCGGTATCAAGGATAAGGTAATGTTCACTTACCTCAGTAGATAATTTTACCATTCTAATAATTAATCTTTGTGAATGCCATGATTTTCATGCATGTCAAGGGTGTCAACATGTTTGTAATGGTATCACTCTCTCCCTTCCACCAATTTGTCACTTTATGGAAAAAAAAAAAAAAGAATGTCCCACCAAATTGTCACTTTGTAAAATTTAATAGATAATTCATTTTACATGGTTCAACTTTGCTCTTGTTATTTTTATCAACACTTCTCTTTTTTCATAATAATCTTATTAACCTATCTCTTTTCACACTTTATTATTTTGATTTTCATTAAACATAAACCAATAGCATAATAGTGGTCTTATTAAGTGAGATAATACTACATTATTATGATAGTCTAAAATTAATAGTAATGTTGGAAAAAAAAACTATTTTAATTTAATAAGCACTCAATTACTCTGTCCGTTCCACTTTAAGTGTTCACTCACCATTTGGTTTTGTCCCCTTTAAGTCTCTTTAGGAATTCGAGAGAAAAGTTTTCATGTTTATCCTTTTTATTAAGCACTTGTCTCATTAAATACTCCAATTAAATGAAGTACTTAAACTTAGAAAAGATAATTTTGTCAATTATTAGTCTTTTTTATAAAATGAAGGTCTTCTAATTATTTCTTTAAATCGCATGTTATACTATTATGGTAGTCAAAAGTAAGAGGGGGTGGCATTTTAGTCTTTATAATGTAAAGTTTATAAAATTAAGCGAAACTAATAATCATCTTAATATTAGTGATATGTGAAAAAAGTGACAAATTGGTGAGATGGATGGCGTTTCTTTAATATTTCTGTACATTTAGTTATATAGTGTTTTACAATGATCTTTGTGCTGGATCAAAGTGATGGTAGAGTTTCTCAGTGACTATGCTACCAAGATATGGCCACATACGGTTCTTTAACTCATGTTTTTGGGATTTTGATGAACAGATATTGCATATTTCATAATAATGAAGAACTTTTGATAGGATGAGCTAGTTGAAATATGAGAGTTAATTTCAAGTATAATGGGAATGAGTATGGCAACAATTTTTAAGTATGTTTGCTGCCAGAATGTGGTCTTAATGTGTGCATCGTGCCGATGCCATTGAGGACATGCATGCCTAACTTGATGGCTCTTACTGTTAAATTGAGTTTTTTGACAATGATGGTGTGGTTATTGAATGAGCACATTCTATTATCTTTCAAATGTAAAATTTTAGCCCTTGAGTTTGAGAACTGGGTCTTGGTTATGAAATTCAGCAACTCAGTGATCCATCTTGATTGGTATAAGTGTTGAATTCACACCATCATTGACTTGTATGGTGGCTCTTTGCAGATATTAGCAGCGCACCGTTATGGTATCAAGAGAGTAATACTACCTGAGAGAAATTTGAAGGACTTGGTTGAAGTACCAGCAGCTGTGCTTGGCAGCCTTGAGGTGATTAAGTTATGATTGTAACAAAATGTTACCTATACAGCATGTGTGTACTGACATATAATGTCTTTTTATTTTGCAATATTAAAGTTTCCCATCTCTCAAGACTAATATTTGTATGGCAAACAAGGCAATCATCTGCTGTGATCGCTTACATCAGTCTTCTGCAGTTCATTTTCTTTTCGTCGCTTAAACTGGTATCAATGACCTTAACATATTTTCCTTGATAACATTTTGCAGATCTTATTAGCCAAGCAAATGGAAGATGTGTTGGAGCAGGCGTTTGAAGGTGGTTGCCCATGGAGACAACATTCCAAATTATGACAAACACCCTCTACTCTAGGTATGGGTATTAATAAAAATCTCATGTGATGGGGTTGTTTTAACATGCCATCATGCTTACAGGGCAGCCAGATTTCATTTTGTTCAGCAGCTGCAACAGCAATCGAAGATCGAATTGTTAATATGTTCAACAGGTTGTGTTCTAACGGAGAAAGAAGAATTCTGCTGATGCAAAGAGGATAAGCTCCTGTCATATCCCCTGTAATTATAGTGGATAAGCTCCTGTTAGTGTGATCATGGATTTAACTTTTTTTTATCTTATTTATATTTAATTTAGCAAGGCAAAACTTGCCTTTCGATTTGCAATTTATCTTTAATTTATATTGTTTGTTTATGCTGCCAACTTTTCGGCAATAATCACTTGTTTCTGTAATTAGCTGATAATTTGGTATATGTGCCAACAGGTCAAAAATAGTTCCTTTCTCTTTCTTAATACAAGATTTTGGCAAAATCCAAAAGCTAAATTTGGTAGAAATGAACCAGTTATGCCAAAGAGGACCGCGTCACTCATGGAGGCATTATTAAAATTAATCCCACCCGGTTGCTGTGGAATATGAATTTTAAGAGAAAAGGCACATTTTTCTCTCTTAACTTCAAATACTACCAGAAGTAAAGGCATGCATGGTCCAATATAATGGATTCATCTAACGTACCCTATGATTTATTCTAGAGGGCATCAAGATCGAGATGTTCAATTGGGTTATTCACATGATCTTCAACTGATCAAGATTTTACCTCGCATGTTGAGCATCAGCATGATTAATTTGTTCTCTTGCACAGGATCAAGGTTTTTAACGGATAAATCCGAAGATTTTATAGAGATGACCTTTGTGACGGGTAAAATGATGCCATAGTAGAGTCAGAAGACGATGAGGTAGGAGGATCCGATAAGATGGTATGGAAAACTTGCAAAACGAAGTTAGTCTGATCAAATTTGACGTAAGCATCCGATGTTTCGGTCAATTTTAGACTTGGAAAAAATAGTGAAACAATGCTAGAAGTATTGTATGTAGTAATGTATATGTAAATTGTAAATAAACCCGTTATTTATGGAGAGGCGATCTTGGTGTTCAAATAGGCAGATGGCGGTGCGACACGTTGCAGGCGGCAGATGTGACGGGAGCGTGTGTTAGAGGACTATCGCAGGACAAGTCCCTATCATGTTCGATTGGATAGCCTTATCAATTTGACTTTGGTATTCGTTTGGTTGTCCACGCGGAAGGTTTTTAGTGCTCTTGGACCCATGAGAGGTTAGGCTTTTTGGTGTTATGGATTTTTAGGCTGGATTCAATACAAGCCCATTGAAAGATAATGTTGAATATTATCACTAACATATAAAAAGTGTTTGTGGGAAAGAATTATGGACATAATATACAAAGTAAAATTGTAATTCTATTCTAATGTTAGAAAGTAGCTGAGGTAGAGAAGGTAAATGAGAGGAGGTTTAACATAAATATGAAGATGAAAAAAATTTTAGAGCGGCTGTTTAGAATATATTAACAAAATTTAATATAAAATATTTTATGGAGATTCTCTTTACTCTTTTCGATGAACGTTTTGGCTCCTCTGTAATAGATAAGTAGGTGCGTTATGAAAAATGTAAAATCATATGTGAGAAAATGGCTCGTATAGGGGAAGAGTTGGATGTTTAGATGAAGAGAATATGTTAGATGGAGACATTATTTTCAATAAAACGACTACTTTATTCAACTTGTTATCTGTGTTGCAATCAATAGCATAGTTGATGTCATAGCCATTAGATAGTTGGTTAATCCTGCTTCCAACAGTGTAGGGTTTGAGGAAATCGTAGGGTGTTCCTTTCACCGATATGATTTTCCCAGTAGGAATAAGCTGGGTATCAGTAGGAGTATATCTTGAAGCAAAGATTTGAATTTCTTCTGATAGAATATCACCACTGTTATGGCCGCCAAGATTCCAGTAAGCATGGTTAGCCAGATTCACAGGTGTAGCCTTGTTTAGAGCTTTTGCTTTCATTATTATTTTCAAGTAGTTGTTTTGAAGCAGTTTGTAGTCGACTGTTACATCCAGATCGCCAAGGAATCCTACCGTAAATTAAGGATTCAAAAAAGATCAATGTACGTATCTAAACAAATGATATTCATCATCAAGTTCAGATGCAGGATGTATCAAAAGGGAGGCAAAATTTAAAAGATCAAAAAAATTTGAGGGGATCCAACTATAAAAAATAAGAAACTAAAAGGAGAAAATTAGCAATTAACCAAAATCAGCATATAATTATATGATTTTTTTTTGTAAAAAAAAAAAGAAATAATTTGGGAGGACCAAGTAGGGGTGACCACAAAAACCAAAAATGTAGTTAACCGCAAAAACAGTCCGAAATTGAACTGATTTTTTCGGTTAACCGATTAAAGATAGTTCACTAAAAAAACTATCAATTAGCGACGGCATACCTATTGCTAAATGGCAAAAATCCGTCGCTAATGTGTTTAGTGATTGTGCGACGAACAGTTGCTAATTTAGCGACGGAAAATTCAGTCACTAAATCCGTCACAAATAATGATTGTATTAATAACGACAATTTGTCGCTAATAACTCCCGTTTCTAAATGTTAGTGACGAAATTTTAATCGCTAATTATTTTTAAAATTCTTATTTTTACATATTAACAATAAATTGTTGTTGCCATTTCGTCGCTAAATTATAGCATAATTTATTTTTTATTTATTAATTTTAATCCTGTACATAACAATGTGTGTGTGCGTGTACCAAAACAAAATATACATTCCAATATGAGGGACATATGATCCCAATCCATATAATCTCCTTTTATTGCATGGTGCAGCCCCATAAAACAATTCGGTCTTATCTATAGATGATTCCCATTGTGATCGCTCATCTCGAAGTTGCTTATACCTTGCCTATAAAAAGTCAAAAATTACAACTCATAATTTACAAAAACAAATCTTTAAATAATTGCAAAGGCTAAAACTAATAAATTTCATATTACTTACATGCACTTCCTTACTAAGTTCAACCACATAAGTATTCCTGTCATGATTTAGTGTGTGTGTGTGTGTGAAGGAAGGCCTTGAGAAGCGTAGGTGGTCGGCCATTCTGCTTCTCCTACATTTGAACTATAACGATTTAGCTTATATTTTCTAAATAACCGACAAAATTTTATAGGCATATAAACAATAAAACCACAATCTTCATCATCTTTCAAAAAAAGCCTGCAAGCTCCCATAGCCATATGACCAATTAATATGACCAACCCAAAAGCTAGCAAGCTCCCATACAGGCATATGACCAATTAATATGCTCCCTTACACGAAAGCCATAAACACAATCCACTACTATAACACTGTATCATCTCAATTCAACACTAATGACAAAATATTCTATGTCATACTTATGGCAACACATTTTCATAACAAAATTCAAAATAAATTTGTGCTCATCAACAATAACCAGCATCTAATAAACAAAATATGTAATGTTAAAGAAACTAAAATTAGTAATATGCTTACCAATCGTGACATATGCTCAGTAATAGAAATTAAACCACCAGTATATGTCCCGAAGCTTTGTCTTCATCAAATCCTCCACAATGGTTAAGCTTTTTCTTTTGACACTTCAGTGCGTGTAGGTTGATTGAAAATCTGTTTTCATCTATTCCACAGGTTTTGGAAAGCCTAGCGGCTTTTCTTTGGCCTCTTTTTGACGGTAAATGAAATTCTTATAACTAATTGCAGCCTTTGTCTCCTAACCTATCTTAATTAGATCATTGATTTCAAGATCCCAATAGCACTTGTTCTACAATTATATTACTAGTGTGTAATTAAATATAATTATAGAGTAAATTCAATATAACTTGAATGCCTATTGATAATGATGATCTATATAATATTTTTAGTATGTTTTTAGGTGTTTAATTAAGTTAATTTTGTGTTAATTATGTTGAATTTGAGTTTAATTGGTTAATTTTATATTTTTGCAATTAATTATAAATTTTGGTGTTTTTAGGGTTAAATTGCAAGAAAAAGAGCTTAATTGTAAAAAGGTAAGAAGTTATGGGCCAAAACTGTGAAAGTAAAAAAGTCATGTTAGTAAGACGTATGTGAAATCCAGTAGAGTAATGAGTGGCCGTGCATGGAGATTGCATAAGATTATAAGTGGTTGTGTATGGAGACAATTCAACTAGTTTCATCTTTGAGTGGCTGTGCACTTGGAAGCCAATTTCATCAAGTGGTCGTGCATCCCTATAAGGAAGGATGCACGGTAGTGCATTTCATTAAGCAGATTTTTACTTGGCCGTGCAGTTTGAAGTCCGATGCGTCGAAGGAATTTCCAGTTTAAGAAGAATTATTTTCCTATTCTAATTGAGAAAGTTTAGAAGACCTTTATGACTTATTTTTCCTATAAATAGATAATTCAAACACCAAAGCAATCATCATCAACTAGGAGAGCTCATTAGGTTTAAGTTTTTACATAGTTTTTCTATTTTTTCCTGTTTTTATTCAATATTTTCCTTTTCAACTTTGTTTTAGCTTTTTTTAAACATTTTTAGAGAGTAGTTTTCTTCTTTTGCTAATGGATACTTGAAATCTTATATTTTCATTATTATTACTTTATTTTAAGCTTTAATTTCAATATCAGTTGATTATTTCTTGGTTTTAAGCATATTCTTATCTTTAATTGTGTTGAGATTGATTGTTGGTTTATTGATTCAATAACTAAAAATTGGTTTAGACATAGTTAATAATTTGCATGTTCTTGGGTTAACCCTTTAGTGTCAATGCATGATTTTTGAATGGATGTGTGTGATGTGAGAATGAATGTCTGGATTGTATAAATATTTTGTTATAGATTGTTGTGCCTTTGAAAGGCTATATTTTGTCTGATTTTTCAGGAAGCTATTAAGTATATAGCCGTTGTGTTGCCGAATTTTTAATGAAATGAATAGTATTTCGGACAGTTATAAGTTGCCAAGTTAAATATATGATTCTGAATAGTGATTAAATAGTGACAGTTAATAAATTATTTGGTTAAGCAATTGATGTTAAAAAAAAATTCCGGCTTACCGCTTAATTTCGTATTGGAAAAAACTGTTCAGTTAAGGGTGTTACAAAGAATCACCTCAGTTGATATTGTCACCAAAGAACTTGCTTTAATTACCAACTTTAAAGTAATAAAAACACTTAAAGTAATAAAAACAGTAAATTACTTTTAGTTATATTATTTGGTTAATTATATGATCACTTGATTTCAGTTGGAATCAAGGACTGCTGGCATATACTGTTACTTGAGGAGAAATCAAGTTTTCTAGATTCTTTTAGTATTAATCCTAGTTGGCACTCTATATATCACCAATTTGTTAGATTCATTACTTCAAGCTTGACCAATGTAGGTGCTCCACGTTTAGATTCACACATCCATTCTCTTTGAAAATTCAAAATATCCTTCATTTACGTGGAAGCACTTGGCTCTACTCCATCATCTATTGCTATTTATTAGTTGTTTAATAAAAAGTTGTTGTTCATTTAATTAGATAAAATGCAACCAATTGGATTTATTAAATTCATAATTATTTGATAAATTCAATAACAATTGGGAATCACTATAACATCTATTAAATGCATGTATGATTTGGTTTGATTTGATTTCGCTTGTAAATTTGTTAGTTTAGGTTAGTCTTTCTGGATAGTAAACTTTTACTAAATTGAATTTTTTTGTTTGTAAGAGATTATTTAATAATTAGGGATTGATTATAGTTTTATTTATTTGGCTTAATATTAAGAAAAAATTGGTCGAAAGTGCTTGTTCGGTAGCTATAATCGACCCATTATATGGTTATTGAGTCTTTTTTTTTTTTATCTATAATCAGTAAAAATTGAATCATTCATTGATACATTTAACTAGAGATTTTCCTTTAATTGATTTCATTCTAGTTAATTTCTTGTATTATTATTTTTATTTAGATTTTAGTATTGAACATAAAATTCCCTCTTTTATTTTTAATTTATTAATTTTTAGATCATTTAAAAAATTAAAACTCAACCAATTCTCATATATTTAATTTTACTTATCACTTTTACAAATTAGTATTAGTGTAAGGAAAATATTTTTTACAATTTATAAAATTACTAATAAAACAGTCCATCGATTCGTGCTCTCCCATACTTCTATTTTCCATATTTTGTCCCGTATGAATTCCCTTACTAATCCATACTAGCAAAATTATTATTATTCATTCCCCATGTGCAGTACCTGAAGCCCCAGCAACTTTTTTATTTTTTTGGATGTGGTTGGTCGTCATCAGACTAGCCTTGCCAGCCCACCTAACTGGTATGTCATCTCTTCTCTTCTGTTTCTTCTCCTCTGAATCTTTACTATTTTTGTTCTATATTTTTTAATGGAACCTTGGCATTTGATCAAAATAGCTTGTGTGGTATGATCAAAATAGCTTGGCATTTGATATATTTATTTGGAGATAAGATATTGCTGATTTTTCTGGAATTATTTTAAAATAAATATTTCTTGTAATAAGTAGGCATACACTTGCGATATTTATTTCTAATATGTTGAGATTTTAATTGGTGCAAGAAAAAGAAAAGAAAAAGGAGAAAGGCCAGGAAAAGGTTAGGAACTAAAATAGGTGGGGAGAAACAACAATAAGTGCAAACACCTTCATCAATTGCATTTATTATAGATATGTCAAAAAGGAAGCTTACGAGCAGCAGTGGTTCGCTGGGTTAATGCACGGCATAATCTTTTCAGTATAGCACTTGCAAAGAAAATAGGAGAGGGGCAACAATTAGTACAAACACCTTCATCATTTGCACCTCCATAACAACAACTTTTTCAGTAGCGGATTGAGGAGCAGTTACGTCTACTTGCATCTCGTACTGACTAGGTTAACGGCTCAAGTGCTTCACCACATGATCCATCCATCGGGTTATAGATACTACTGACATTATAGTTGTTAGTATATATTAGGGCATCTTGGATATCAATGATCATTGCTACATATGTATGTGTGTATTTTTAATATGCAAGTAACAATGATATGCATTTGTAAATAACTATTTTTGATATGCAATTAACAATGATATCCATTTTTGTGGTTTATTGTTAAAATAGTAAAATTTTTATATTAATTTAAGCAAAAATAATTTTAATTTAGTGAGAAGTTATTATGTTCAGACAAGTGCTATTTAGCTACAAAGTAGCTGTAACAAAATTCAAGCTAATTTTGCTACAATTTAATTGTAACATAATTGAAGCTAATTTTGCGAGAATTTAATAGCGAGTATTTAACAATAAATATTTTATCATCAAACAATTATGAGATAGAGAAAAAAAATGAGTAAAATGGCAACAAAAATAATCTCCTCATAAAATATTTAGCGGCAAAAATGTCGTTGAAAATTCATACTAGCCATTAGCAAGGATAATTTCCACGTTACATTTGGCGATAAAAATATTGGTTGCAAAAGTGCTTGCTAAATTTTAGCAAGGAGTTAATCATTAGCGATTAAATTATATCCTTACTAAAATTTAGCGACAAATATTTTTCCTTACTAAATTCTGCTACGATGACTTTTGTTACAAAATTATTTTTCTCTCTAAACAGATTTAGCTACGAAAAATCATCATTTAACGAAGACTATTTTCCTAGCTATTTTGTGGTTTTTTTTGTAGTGAATGTCAAATAACCAACTAATCCAACTTTAACTATCTACGACCATATTCTACAAAAAAAATGTGAATATTAAACTGACCTTGTTCACCGTCATGGCTGTGATAGCCAAAGACAATGTGAGGAGCATAGCCTTCGTGCTTAATACTTTTTCACTTTAAAAACAACTTTACTGAAACCTTTAGGGCCACCTGACTTATATATTTCCAGAAAGAAAGTAAAATTTATGTTTTTTACAGTAGTTAATGAAAATTAAGAAAAGAGTTGATAATGTACCATGAAGCATGTTCTTCCCTTCGTTAGGAACTAGTTTATAAGTAGTCCCATCTAAAGTAAATTGTGCACCAGCTATTCTATTAGCCACCCTTCCAACAGTGGCTCCAAAATTTGATGTATCATTCTGCAAAAAGCTCATCAGCAACAAATTATATAACAGTTATTACAGACTCAATCCTATTATTAAGGACATGAAATTGACATAACTAACAAATTTTTATTTGAATAAAAAATTCGATTCGAATTTTTTTGAAAATAGTATTTTAAATTTGAAAAAAAAATTGAATGATCCAAACCCAAAATTCAAAAAATTCACCTGAAAATTGTTAAAACTAACCCGAAACATTGACTCAATTTTTTCAATTAAATTTCATTTTAAATTATATTTATTTATAAATTAAATATATATATATATATATATATTTAATTTGATATAAAAATTAATTTAATTAAAAAATATTTAATTATTTAGGTTGTGAGCTGTAAAAGATAAAAGAAACAAATAAAAAAGTGAAATAAAAAATAATAATTAAGTGGCATTAATGTATAATATATTTCATTATTTTTACTATTTGCATATTTCATTTTTCTTTATCTATTTTCGTTGCATGCCATAATCCGTTATTGTTTTGTTGCTCACAGCTTATCTATAATCTTACGTCACTATTGCTCTTTAGTCAATTTCTTTCAGTTTTTTTCTTATCAAATTATAACATCTCAAATCTGCAAGAGAATGTAATGCTCCAAAAGTTACGAATTTGTAAATACTACATTTCGAGCCTTGAATAGCATTTTTTTAAATACATAGTACAAATCGAGATAAGAATAGTATTTTTTTGGATTATGAATAATGTCATTTGAGATAAACTCGAGAATCAAATTTAATACGAAAACAAATTCATATAAGATGTTTAAAGCTTAAAATAACTTTAGATCATGATTTCTCAATGAATAATAATATGTTTGAGACCAAGTTTGACCAGTGGTCAAAGTTGACACGAAACACTAAAAAAATTAAATTGATCAATACGATAAGTTATATATGATGTCAATTATGTATTTTTAGTAGTGAGATCGAAAAAGTCAAAATTGAATTGATAAAACCAAAAATCCAACCAAATATATTGAGTAACTTACGGTTCGATGTGCAATTCAGTTCATTTTTTTTGTAATGGCCTGAACGTCGGGTTAGTCGTAAATCTTATTTTTCGACAATGAATAGTAAATTCGGACTGAAAAGTACATTCGAAGGTGAAAAATATGGGTCACGGATAGTCCGAAATTAAAATTTGAAGTAAAATTAAGGTCAAATAGACCTCCAAAAGTTAAAAATGCGAAAAACAATGCAGATCAGTTTTAAGTTAATTGTGTTGATCAAGATTTGACCAAGCCATTAAAAATAGCAAATGAAATTTAAAAATTGTCAAAAATTGCAGATATGCCTAAAATAATGTGTAGATTATTTTGGCTTCAATTTTTTTTTTTGGTAAAATTGATATTTTTGAATCGGACCGATTTAATTGAATTGGATCGATAATGGACTCCAATTAACCTGAAATTTTATGTACAGCTTATTTTTGATATGATAAAAATGATGAAATCAAATTTGGAGTGATTTAGAATTGAAAAGTATGAGAGATTAATTAAGATTACTTAATGAATAATTAATAGGCTTTGCTTAATTGATTTGGGCCCAAATTTAAGCCCAAACCCAAGCTCAACCCAAAGTCACATATATAAGGATGGGAGAACAAATCCTTCACGTGGCCTTTACCTTCTTCTTCAACTGTTCTTCCTCCATGAGTAGCTGAACCACTCTTCCTCCCTCTCTCTCAAAATTTCTTCTTGATCCAAGCACAAGAAGTCATTTTTAGGCTTTCTAGTTGCTGGATCTACCTTTAAACCATTGATTAAAGGAAGAGAAGTAAGAGAAAATAAGTGGGAAAAGCTTAGGGGTCGAAATGTGGTAAGAGAAATTGTTGGTTTTAATTTTATTCTAAGATGCCTATTACTAGTTTTAGGTACCTAAAATCCAATTTTGATGTTAATTTCAGCGAAAGAAATCATTTTCATAGGGTTTTCTTTGATGAAGATTTCGACCAAGGTTGGATATTTTGAAGAGGAATGATTTTCCTTGGTTCAAAGCTTGAAAAATGAAGCTTATGGAAGGATAAACACAAAGAAATAGGTAAGTGACTATGAAATCCTCTAATTTCCCTTAAATTTTATGAATTTTCCTTCATGAAATTTAAGAAAAAATTTATAAAATGCATGTATAGTGAAATTAACTTTAGAATAATGAAATTGGACCGTAATTATGCTTGAATGTAAGCTTAATTTGATTTAATTAAATTTATATGAAGTATTTTCTTTAATGGCCGAAATTATACCCTAAGAAAATCTAAGTGTATGTTGGTTATTTTTAATAATTTAAGCCTTAATTTGATAGTAGACATGAAATAGTATGTCCATAAATTTTTATGAAATTTATGAGAATTATTTGAATATTTTTTAAATAATTATTGAATTATGTAACTAATGAGAATAGTGAATTTTTGTCAAATAATGCAAGAAATGAATAAATAATGTTCTTATATATTTTTATAGAATTTTTAAAATTTATTTGAATATTTTTGAAGAAATATTTAAATGTGTACAAAATAAATGTATTGAATTATTGAATTACAATGAATAATTTAAGTGAAAAATAATGAATTATATTGATATAATTCATAAACTATTCAAAATTAGTTAAAAGAGTGACTGGCTAATTTATTGAAATAAAAAGACTATAAAATGTATAGTGTGTATAATGACCATATTGAATTATTGAGAAATAATTCATAAATCGACAATAAAATGGTGAATTATTATAAAATAATTCACAAACCGTATAAAAGTATCTCATACTCTGAATGACTACAACTCCGGATAGAAAAAGTAAAAAAATTTTAAAAGTCAAATAGGTAAAATGAAACATAAAGTCAAAATACTGAATTATTAAGAAATAATTTATAATTTGCCAAGAAATGATGAATTATAATGATATAATTCACAAGAGTATAAAAAGTACAGAAAGAATAACTGGCTTAAGTAGAGAAATAAAAAGACACTGAAAAGTATAATATGCAAAGTGATTGTGGTGAATTATGATAACATAATTCACCAACTGTATAAAAAGACACTAAAAAAGTGACTGAAAAAAATCCTGAAAAGTCCAAAGCCCTGAAAAGATTAACTGACAAAATATACTGATCGAAAAAGTAAGTATAATTGTTTGAAATTGAAAAGTATTTTGAAAGTAAGTGATTTTTTCCTTAGCAATAGTCAGACAATAAAAGTCTTACTCAGGATATAATTGGCTAGCTATAGGGATACCCTATACCACCGTGCAAATCATGGTGACTTATTTAACATGTAAAAATGTTACTTTTGTAATAATTATATAAAAAAATCTTTTTGTATTAAAATGAAAAATTAAAGATCAAATTGCAAAGTTTTCCAAAGTAATGGTATTTTTCAATATTGAATGTTAAAGCATTGATAAATGTATTTTGATAAGCGTTTAAAACGTCAAAGTGAGCTAAGTAATCCAATGGCAAAATTGTAATTAAAGTACAAAAGGATAATTTCTGAAATTAAGTGAAATTTGAAAATTTGAAATTTTGCCATAATAATGGCAATTAATAGTGTAAAATGCCAAACAAAATAATAATTGTACTGAATTGATCAAATAAGAATTTTTACCTAAAAAGTCAAAGCCAAGCCCAATTAAAAAATTATATGTCTAAAGTAAAGAAAAATGTAAAAATAAGAATAGTAATGACAAATTTTGTAATTAGAGTTGCAAAAAGGGTAATTTTGAAATTAATAGAAAAATTGAGTATTAAATTGAAAATTTGCCAGAATAGTAGCAATTAATAGTGCAAAAGATCAGAGAAATCAACAATTATACCTGACAAGTCAAATAAGAAATTTTGCTTAAAAAGTCAAAGTTAAACCTAATAATTATTTTGAATGCCAAAGGTTAGTAAAATAAAAAAATAAGAAAAGTAAAAGCAATTTTATAATTAAAATTACAGAAAGGGTATTTTCATAAATAATTGAAAAATTTAAGACCAAAGTGATAAGTTTGCCAAAATTCTTGTAATATTATGAAAATATTGTTAAAAATATTAAAAGAGCTTTTATTAAGACCAATATGATTTTTAGCGTAATTAATGTAATTATGCTATTTTAGAAATTTTTCAATTCATAGTCACCATTGAGCATATTTAGTGCTCAACACGTAGTATTTACTGCGTGCAGGTTCTAAAGTGTAGTGAAAGCATGGTACACAGTGAAGCGGAGATTGAAGATGAAAAGTCAGTTATGATTATTTCAGTATTTTTGGCATGTGCATACTTAAATAGCAGAAGTAAAGATTTGAACTATATTTGAACTATTGTTTGATGGGTTAGTAAACATTGTTATATCTGTAGATGTGTGATTGCCAGTAAGTGTTTTAGTATGGTTGTGTTCAACATGTGAATGAATGTTTGGAATGTGAATATATATATACTGTTATAGATTATTGTGCCTCTGAAAGACTGTATTTTATCTGATTTTTTAGGAAGCTTGTAAGTTTGTAGCCGTTGTGCTGCCAAATTTTTTATAAAATAAATAGTATTTTAGATAGTTATAAGTTGCCAAGTTAAATGTATATTTATGAATAGTGATTAAGTATTGGCAGTTAAATAATTATTTGGTTAATTAATTGATGTAAAAGAAAAAAAATTTCCGGCTTACCGCTTAATTTGGTATTGAAAAAGACTGTTCAGATAAGGGTATTATATTTTCAATACTACCTGTGATTTGAGATCCAACTCAAACCCACCAAAAAATGTTTTGGATCGATCCAAAAAATTCAAAATCGAAAATAACTGACTTGGAGTGACTTCACTCAAATTCGTTCGACCTAACTCATTTACCAAATTTAAGTGGAAAAAAAGATAGGTGCTTGTGCTTATAAAAAAAAAAAGTCCCTTGTAGCATTGTAGCTGGACCTAATTGAGTATCATGGTTAGTCCAACTAGTTAAGGAAAAATCAGAAAATGACTAAAATTGTCGATAATATGGAAAAATAGTTTTAACCGATATGCTAATTTTTTTATAAGGTGTGATTTTGCTCATGAATTATGGTAAAGGGGCAACTATCTTCATAAACTATTTTTTGAGCTTTTTTTTTTATTCCCAAACTCAATAAAATTATGCAATTATATTATTTTTTGGGATGAAAAGCTAACATGACTAACAAGATTAACGGTAATAATGAAATCATGACATGTCAACAATATTTCATTTTAGTCAGCAAAGATTAAGAAAACCTAAAATGTTTACGTAGAATCCTAGTCATTTAAAATTTTAAAAAATAAAAAATGTAAAATTTAAGAAAGGCCAAACCCTTCAATTAACACTAGTACTTTAAAACTTGAGGAAATTACACGTATTATCACTTTTTTAACCCTAATTTTAAAAAATGCAGCCACCACTTAAAAATGTTTAAAAATACCTTGGGTGTGTTTACTTACAGAAAATAGTTTTCTGTTTTCTGTATTCTATTTTCTTAGAAAATTGGAGTATTTATTTTCCTTAAAAAATTTAAAAAATGCGTTTATTTATCAACAAATGAAAAACTGGAGTGTTTATTTTTTTGTATACACACACACACACATATACATACATACATACATACATACACATATTATATGTATATGTATGCATACATACATACATACATACATTTATATATGTATGTGTGTGTGTATGTGTGTGTGCATACATACATATGTATATGTATATGCATATGTATGTGAATATATGAATATACATACACATATATTTATGAATACATACATATGTACATGTATGTGTATGCATATATATAAATATATATACATATCCATATGTATATATATGTATGCACATACATATACATATGTATATATGTATGTATGCACATACAAGCGCATACAGATACATGCATATGAATATGTATGTGTGTGTATGTGCATATGTGTATATGTATATGTATATGTATATGCATAAATACATATTTATATGTATATGTATGTATGTATGTATATTGTATATGCATATGTATGTGTATATATGCACATATATACATACATATACATATGTATGTATACATATACATATGCATATGTATGTGTATATGTATGTGTATATGTACATATATATACATATCCATATGTACGTATGTATGCATGTACTACATATACATATACATGCACATGCATATACTTATGTATGTATGCACATACAAAAACTTACATATGTATATGTATATGTATATGTATATGTGTATTAATATTATTTAGAAAATTTAAAAAACATATTTTATTAGTTTTCCAATTTCTTCTTTATTTTGGAAAACTAGAAAATTCATTTTCTGTTTTCTATTTTAGAAAACTGACGAAAATAAACATGATTTCTATTTTTTGTTTTCTATAGAAAATTTTTCTGAAAAACTGAAGCAGTTTTCTGTAAATAAACAGGCCCCTTATTTTAATTTTTTTGTTTTTAAAAATGCCATTTTTTATGTTAAGCCCTAAATACCCATTTCTGTTCCTGTTCTATAGCAATCTATCTTCTCACTCACTCTCAATATCTTATTGGCCTTCATCGATTTCTTAGTTTCTCTTTATCTTCTTTTCTTCCTCGCTTCACTTGATTCTTGACTATTGTCACAGTTACCATCTTCTTGTTGCTTCTCATTTATGTTGATTCGTCGTTTCTCGCTGCTTCTCGTCGAATTCTTACTAGTGAGTTATTATTTTCTTGGTGTTTTCATTTTTGGATTGATTATTTTGATTAAAGTTGTATTTTGAGACTTAAATTTTGCATTATTATGAAGGATCAATGGTGTGTATGTTGGAATCAAGAAATCAAGGAATATGAAAGTTCATCGAGCTAGACTAGCAGTATCTTTATATTTTTATGGGTTGACAAAGAGGCTGCAAGGGATTGATAGTGAATCTAAAATGCCTCCAAAAAGAACTAAATTGAAAAATATTTCTAAAAGTTATAAAGGAAAAGTTATTGTAGTTTAAAAATGTATTTCTTATTTTAATAATAAATATGGGCTTCAAATTTTCTCTCTCTAGATTAGGGTTAGATTACCTATATATATCATGATATGTATAGTTTAAACCCTAATAAAATACTTATTAAAAGGTGGCAGCCGTCATTTTCTTTAGTGGAGAGAAAAATCATTTTTTTATAACTTTGAGAAAGAACAGAAAATAAAAAAAACCTATTTGTTGCATTCGAGTGTGGATACTGGTAAATGGTGTTCGTTTTGATAGAGGCAACATCTAAAGAATCGATTTTCTGCGAGTGTGGATACCAATTTGTTATCAAAATTATCAAAAGGTTGATAATCATTACTTTTTTTTTCTTATTGAATCAATTGGATCATATGGATCCTGGTGGATTTTTATTTTTTTTGTTGTGTTTTTGTTTTAATTTTTATTTCAAAACCCAACAGATATAGTGTGAACTTATGAAAAATAAATGAATTTATGGCTTAAAATATAGAAATAGAATGATCAAATATTTTTCCTCAAGTAACTGGTATTCAAACTAGATGTATAAAATATATTTGGCTAACTATAAGGACATTCACCACAATACCAAGTGATGGGGACTCGCGTTTGCAGACCAATTACGGTCTACAAAGTCATAAAGTCAGTGGTATGTAGTTGTCAGAGCAATGACCCCCAAGTGGTCACTTCAATAGATATTAGACATTTGGAATTCTTGTCCCACATATCTGGTTCAAAGATTTCTAATAGAAACTATCAGGGTAAAATAGTAATTATGTGATAAAATTAAAATTACAATTACAAAATCAAAATTATGAGATAAATATCATTATATTAGTGGCAAAATGATAATTTTGATAACAAATTGATATTTTAAGGGAAAAATCATAAAAATGAGCACAATTTGGCATTTTAGAGGTAAAATGATAATTTCGGCATAAAAATGGAGTAAAATGGTAATTTTGGTAAACGATGAAATTTTAAGGGTAAAAAATGTAATTTTTGATGAAAAAGAATTATGTTAGGGGAAAAATTGTAATTTTGTGACATAACTCTACTTATAAGGTAAAACTATATAATTATTATAGCATAAATGTAAAAATGGTATATAATAGGAACTAAAGAAAAAAAATGGTATAAATGGGATTAATATGAGAAAATAATGGAATACAAAAATAATAAGACAAAAATTAAGGATAAAAAAATAATGAGTACAAAATTGGGTAAATATGTAAAAATTGTGAAATACACTAGAATTAATAAAATTTATATAGGAGATTAGTGTAATTTATTGAATTATGATGAAATAATAAGGTAATTACATGCTTGAGTGCCTTGTTTGAAAAATTTTTAGTTTAAGTACCCATCACTAAAAATTTTATTCTTGTCGTGTAGTTATTTGCTGCATTTAGTTGTCCAGTGGAATGTAACTTAGGAAGGGGGACAAATCAAGCTGGGTGAATGGAGTAAAAGAAAAAGAAGATTGAGTTCTTGTGGCATGTATATTGTAAAAAAGAAATTTTGTGTAATGTTGGGATGGACATTGATATGTATATGTGTAAGAGTGATGAAACTTAATTATGTATAAAAGAAATATTGTGTATGTAATTATGAACTTTTGTATTGTGTATATTGTGGAGGAATATTAATGAATGATGTATAGTTATATTTGGATTATTGATGTTGGATAATGATTTTTGAATGATGCTTGTTACTGGTGAGTTGAACTAGAGGTTGGTGGGAATGTATGAATTATTGAGTGTTAAATTTTAAATGTGCAAAAAGTTTAGAATCAAATGCAGCCGTTATACTGCTAAAAATTTGACAAAATTAATGACGATTTTTGAAACTAATAATAATTATTGCACTCGAGGAATGATAAGAAAACCACTGGAAGCTAGGTATTTTTCACAAAGGATTTATTTTTGGCTACCATTATAAAGTTTGCTATGAAATCTAGCAATGAAAGTTAGGAACAAGAATGTGACAAATCTATGATCAAATTTAAAAGAAGAGTCCGTATTTTTCACTAAGTATCAAATGTCTTGGTCTTTCAAAGATGAATGATGAATACCACATAGGAGAAGGTGGCCGACAATTATGAAAGGCGCATTAAAGAATAGATGAGGATAATCCTAGAAGAAGATAATGACTTAAATTGGGATGTCTGACTTAAAGAGCAATAATGGAGTGACACGTGTCATCCGCAACAAGAATAATTGAGGCAGAAGATAAGGTGCCATGCACTTTGCCACATGTCCATATTTTATAGGGTTATAAGTTTTCTTTTTATCTCTAATATTGAATGTGTCCACATGTTCAACTTTTTGCAGTTATATGTCCTCTAATATTGAAAGTGTTGTGGAAAAGTTGTTGTTAATAGATTTTACTAATAGAAAATAGACATTATATTTTAAAAGGGAATTAATATCAAGCTGTAGTGAAATTATTGAAATTCATATAGTTTATCAAAATGAGTATTGTAGTTGTTGAAAACATATGAGAACTTTAACTTTATTTAATATTATTATGGGATTTTTGGATGAATTGTTGATACAAAATAATTTTTGATGTCCAGCAGTTGTCAATTCATTGATTGTCTCCATATAGATCATGAAGTAGATAGGGATCCGATAATAATATTATTAAATACTATTGTGGATCATATTAAATTTTCAAATGAAACTCTTGAAAATTTAAAATCCGAGTGGAAAACTTTTTAGAACGTTTAGAAAAATTGGCTCTAAGGTAGTAGGTTTCAAAATTATTTTCTCAAGAATAGAGAACTTTTGATTTCGTTGCAAGTTTTCGGTACTTTAATGAATATGAAAAATTGAGAAAAGTCCAAAACTTTAGGATCAACCCCAAAATAGTTTTAAAAGATTTCATAGTAGCTCTATAATTCCGTTTAAGTGAGTTAAATATTCTTAAAGTACAACATGACATGCCATAATACCTCTCAGGAGGGTACAGTGTGCTGGAACCACCATTGACATAAAATTATCAAAATTATCTCAAAATATTTACTCCATACTAAACAATAGTTCTTTACAAAATACACTTGTTAGATGCATGAAGGAATAATTAAATGTTTATCCTAATTTCTAAGTTGGCCGATTGCTGTTGTCTTGACTCTAGTCTCTACCTTGAATGAGTAAACACCTATATAGATGGAAAGCTATCGTGTTAAGTGTAAAGCTTAATATATGCTAAAACTAAAATCGGCGATCACAACATATATTTAAGCAAGCATAATACAAAATAACTTAAGAAAAGTAAATGCTCGAGATATTTAATTCCATAAATAATAGAGTATCACTTGAAATTTAATGATTATCCGGGTTTTTGCCAACATAATTAAAATCTGAACCAAGTATTGGTAGGTTATATTAGAGATGATTAAAAGCAAAACATTAACAAGTTTCCTATTAGGGTCTGAGGTAGCAGATAAAGGTGAAATGAGAGATATCAACATAGAAGCATCGTTGTCTCAAAATTCAACTTAAAAGGGTTATAGAGCAGAAGATACTCTCATTGAGCACCAAACAAAATAGGTACCAACCTTATGAACCATACATCAGAAGGTGCCATAGCACTAATGTCAGAAGACACCGTAGTGTCATAGAAGCAGCTACAAAATTTCTTAAGCATGCCTAACTATTTGAGAACATAACTTACAAACCTAACTCTACTTCAGTGACTCACTTACAAACATTCGAAATCTAGATAGGAAGGATATATATACATAAATGTATTAGCTTATAGAATCATTAGAGAGTGAAATCAGCTAAACACTCATACCGTCTTTGTTAGGATTTAAAATTATATATGTGTGTGTGTGTACGCGCGCGCGTGCGCATGCGCCCTGTTAGACCTTATCCAACAGCTGGTTCATTCAATCACGGAAAAGGTTAAACTATAGTGTATAAGTGTCCTTCTCAATTGTAGTCTTATCTTATCACTTATCACTTATCTTATCAATTGTATAACGGTTATTGTTGCCAAGCTTATGTGGTTTATTAAACCACGTTGTATTGTGTATATAAATGATGAAGGAATGAATAGAAAGCGAATCCTTTTCCTGCAGTGAATTCTCTAGCTCTTTATGGTATTAGAGCATTAAAGCTCAAAGCTTTTGATCCTTCCTATTAAAATGGCCTCTTCAAATAACACCAATATCATTA